>JAQIUQ010002097.1:0-235000 GCA_030378365.1 Hybognathus amarus
AGCCAGCCCGCCCCGCTCCGTCCAGCACCAGGCCAGCTGGCCGCCCCGTCCGTCCGAGCAGCTGAGCCAGCCCGCCCCGCCCGTCCCGAGCAGCTAGCCAGCCCGCCCCGCCCCGCCCGAGCAGTCAGCCAGCCCCGCCCGCCCGTCCCAGCAGTTAGCCAGCCCGCCCGTCCGTCCCAGCAGCAGCCGAGTCGCAGCCGCCTGCCGTCCCGTCCCAGCAGTCAGCGAGCCCGTCCCGTCCGTCCCAGCAGTCAGCCAGCCCGCCCCGCCCGCCCCAGCAGTCAGCCAGCCCCGTCCGTCCGCCCCAGCAGTCAGCCAGCCCGTCCGTCCGTCCCAGCAGTCAGCCAGCCCGTCCGTCCGCCCAGCAGTCAGCCAGCCCCGTCCTCGTCCGTCCCCCAGCAGTCAGCCAGCCCGTCCGTCCGTCCCAGCAGTCAGCCAGCCCGTCCGTCCGTCCCAGCAGTCAGCCAGCCCGTCCGTCCCGAGCAGTCAGCCAGCCCGCTGCCGGCTCGAAAGGTTGGAGCTGGAGGAAAGGTTGGTGCAGGTGGTGGTGACAGCCAGGGGGTCTGGCCTTGAGCAGGAAAAAGCCGACGGAGACCCAGCCCACAGTCAGGACTGCATCCCACGGCGGCAGCGCAGAATGGAGTAGCCATGGAGTGAAGAGTCCCAACACTACCAAGGGGATTACTGGAGGTGATTGAGGTGGGAGCACACCACGTAGCCAGAGAAGCGATGAGGCAGTGAGACACAAAGACCTAGGCGACCGCGACTAGGCCGCGGCGTCGCAGAATGGAGTAGCCATGGAGTGAAGAGTCCCAACACCAGTCTCCCAAGTTTTTGAGGTGAAAATACGGTAAGTTGTGTAAGGGCAGGTCAATGACAGATCTGAGGCTTAATCTAAAGCGCTTTGTTTCTGGTTTAGTTTTGCCCATGTTTGATGTGACCGTAACGGCACCGCAGACCTACACGCGTTGCAGTTATGGGACTGAAAGTTGAGTCTTGTGCCAAGTGAGTGATGCTTTATTTTCTTGTCTTGTGGTTGGTCAGTTATTTATCTTGTTATAATGTTTCCCAGATATACATATGGCCAACCTGTACCTGGTCAAGCCTTAGTGGAAGTGTGCCGTGATCCATTTCCATACAGTCTGCTTCATAATTTGACCAGACAGTGCCTGACTCAAACCGCAAAGGTGTGTGACTCCTGCCTTACTGCTGAGGATTTTCCTTTTGCCTGTGCTTGACTTAATTGTGTCTTTGTTCTCCTACCAGATGAATGCCACGGGCTGTGCCTCTCTTACTGTTGATGCTGTCAGTGTTTTTCAACACCAAATTTGAAGACCAAATGCAAGACACATTTCTTGTAAATGTGACTGAGGAGGGAACAGGTGAGCTATTGGCTGATCTGAACCCTGATCACCTTTACGAGACATCCACTTTAAACCACAAAGTTGACATTCTTCACTGTTTGGACTTTCTCTTGCAGATGTAATGGTGTCAATCTGCAATGGTGTCATTTACAAACAAAGCTGTATAACTCTTGGAGGTGAGTAACTGGCCCAACAAACTGCTGTAGAATCTAACCACAAACAAGAATGGACGGGCTGCGTTCTCCCTAAACACTGCTAATCTTAAGGCTGATCTGAATCTGGTGATACGACTTGTATTTTGTAAAAATGAAGTCTTTCTCTAGCATGATACTGATTAAGTTTGATCTTCCCCAGGCGAGTGCTAATCCAGAGGATTTTCATGGTTCTAAATCACCATACTTCACTACAGATACAAGGTTTGTTCAGCTTCTCCTACCTGTTTCTCCCGACAACCCATCGTTTAGTGAACTGACTATAGTGAAGCTCAATCAGCCGCTCAAATGTCATGCTTTCTTTCCAGTGACCGTGGAGTATTCATTTGTTTGAGAGACTGGTAGCTACAGCGCTGACAATCTATATGGTGAGTGGACATTAGTTTTGTAGTTAAGTTTGCTGGTCTGTTTGTTCCGCAACTTGCACACCTATGTCTTCTGTCAGGTCTTATCCAAAGGAGTGATCGTCCTCCATGGATTTCAGACGGTTGGAGCAAAGGCTGGTGATGCAGTCACAAGTGGCTCTGTGACGTTCCAGTTGTCCGTCAGCGTCGATATGGCTCCAGCAGTGCAGATTCTGGTCTACACGTTCTTCCCAGTGAGAATGTAGTTCATGCTAGTGTGCCGTTTGAGCATCGATATGTGTTTCCAGAACCAGGTACTGTATGATGTGACTATTTATCAATTTGAGAATGTTGGTGTGTGTCCTACAGAGTGTTGGTCCTTGTTCCAGGTGTCTCTGCGCCTTGTGCGTGCGTGCTGTGCCGTTCGTCCGTGCGTGTCCCTGCGCCCGTGCGCCCGTGCGTCGCGCTGTCCGTCCGTGCGTGCGTCCGTCCGTCTGTCCATCCGACACAAAGATCTAGGTGCCGCAGAATGGAGTAGCCATGGAGTGAAGAATTCCCAACACTAGTCTCCCAAGTTTTTGAGGTGGAAAAAATACGAAATACGAAAAATACGAAAGACACCTTTTCTTCATTTATAGAACCACACCCATACTGATGTATGAATCGAAAGACAACAGTAAAAAACTGTATTGTGGACATAGACCATGTGATTTATTGTTCTGCCTGAACAATCTGTAGCGGTTGTCATCCAGTTTAAGATCCGCACCTCAACAACTTCCATACAAAATTTGGTCCTTCAAGCCGGAGCAGACAGCTACTACAGCATTACCATGTCTAGAACAGAAAGACAGGCTACGTCAGTGCCACCAGTGGTTCGACCACGTCGACAGGTCATCCCACCAAGATACTTAGATGACTTATATGTTGATTATATAGTGCCCCATCAGTTACTTCATTCTGATGAACAGCCTACAAATGGTGCCACTGGATCTGAACCAGGTAAAAGGCCTGCATTTAAAGAGTTCACAAGTATTGAAAGCGGACCAGAACTGAACGAAAGTACGAGCAGTGGATCAAGTGAGAGGAGTTCATATCTGGAGACATCAAGATTTGCCGCCGTCACCGCCGCGGCCAATGCCCCGTACTCGGACTTCTCCAAGGTGAATAATTTTTGCAGATCAGAGAGTTCTCTCCTCAAGTCCATATACAGCAGCCACTGAGGGCAGGCCAGTTCTGCCTAGAGATCAAGACCATTCTCCTCAGCCCATGAGGGCACTGCCTGTAGATTCACGAGGTGACAATCTGCATTCTCATTCTGTCAGTCACAAAGAGATTGATTATCTCACTGACAACCTAGGAGACCTGAGACTACCAGCCTCGGCAGCTCGGCTAACTTAAAGTCATCTTTTCTCTTCTTATGAACCAACTCAATCCCAACACAAGCTAGCCCATCAAGAAGATGCTACATATCCTCAACCTGGTATTAGGCACATAGATGGACCACGTGGTTACTACAACACAGACCACAGAGGCCATAACTATATGTCCACTGACCAAAGAGATCGCAACCAATATCCCGCAGCTGTTCAGTTTATGCCTCAGGACTACAGTCAAGAGACGGCAGCTATGTATGGGACTTATAAAGATCATAGTCTGAACTGCAAATCAGCTATTTCCACTGAAAACCTTATCATGGGATTCCAGCTTCAAGTCCAGTCTATCAAGATGAGAGACTTACTCTAAGGGATACATTAGCTCACCATGCACATGAGAGACATGCATATGAGAGACACTCAGACAGCTATGGTCAATCAGCTCCTAATCCTGCAGACAAATCAAGCTTCTTGACCCCACGACAGTATGCAGATTACGCTCAGCCTGAGACATATCAGCCATACCACCCAGTGTGCCCTCCTTCTCTTATTTTTCAATTTGGGAATGTTGGTGTGTGTCCTACAGAGTGTTGGTCCTTGTTCCAGGTGCCTCTGCAGTTGCGTCCGTGCGTCCGTGCGTCCGTCCGTGCGTCCGTCTGTCCGTCCGACACAAAGACCTAGGCGCCGCAGAATGGAGTAGCCATGAGAGTGAAGAGTCCCAACACTAGTCTCCCAAGTTTTTGAGGTGGAAAAAATATGGTAAGTTGTGTAAGGGAAGTTCAGTGACTGATCTGAGGCCTTTATCTAAAGCACTTTGTTTCTGGTTTAGTTTTGCCCAAGTTTGACATGACGATAAACGCACCGCAGACCTACAGCGTTGCAGTTATGGGACTGAAAGTTGAGTCTTGTGCCAAGTGAGTGATGCTTTATTTTTCTTGTCTTGTGGTTGGTCAGTTCTTTTCTTTTTTTTTTTTTTTTTTTTATCCTTTTGCCTGTGCTTGACTTAATTGTGTCTTTGTTCTCCTACCAGATGAATGCCATGGGCTGTGCCTCTCTTACAGTTGATACGTCAGTGTTTTTCAACACCAAATTTGAAGACCAAATGCAAGACACATTTCTTGTGAATGTTACTGAGGATGGAACAGGTGAGCTATTGGCTGATCTGAACCATATACTCGATCATCTTTACAAGACATGCACTTTAAGCCACAAAGTTCATATTCTTCACTGTTTGTTTGGACTTTCTCTTGCAGATGTAATGGTGTCAATCTGCAATGGTGTCCTTTACAAACAAAGCTGTATATCTCTTGGAGGGGAGCAACTGGCCCAACAAACTGCTGTAGAATCTAACCACAAACAAGAATGGACGGGCTGCGTTCTTCCTAAACACTGCTAATCTTAAGGTTGATCTGAATCTGGGGTAAGACTTGTATTTTGTAAAAATTAAGACTTTCTCTAGCATGAAACTGATTAAGTTTGATCTTCCCCAGGCGAGTGCTAATCCAGAGGTTTTTATGGTTCTAAATCGCCATACTTCACTACAGCGGATTCTCCCTCGCTGCTTGTGGTGGGCTCATGCTGTTGATCCTCAGAGGTAGTCTTAGCTGGGAACTGGGTTGTTGGCGTTGTTGTCCACAGTTACGATGGTGAGTGGTAATCCACAAGACGCCAGCACCCACTCCACGAATTCTGAATTTCTACTCGTATGAAATGAGGTCTTTATACACCTCTTAGGTCAATTAATGACTTATCTCCAAATTGCTGCAGTAAAATGGTTTGAAATGAGGTGTTTATACTGTATGGGACATCCCCTATAAGAAATAACCTTTGTTATTTTCTACTTATTAGAAATTAGGTATTTATGTGCCTCTAAATTCGAATAATGTGACATTTCTCCAAAATACTGCAGTAAAATGAAAAAGAAATGTAAGAAAGAAAATTACTGTCCACATCCACGCACGGTAATAGAGATTTTGTTTAAATTTTTTGCTGCTCCAGTCAGAAAGACTGAGAGAAAATGAAAATGAGTTAAATTTATTTTTAAAAACCTAAAAGATTCGGGGCGTTTGACAACATTTGGGGCTTAAGCCCAATTAGCCACCCCCTCGCTCTGCCCCTCGAAGGGCTTGCGCAGCAGTTATGTTAATTCTCCATTTTCAGTGTATGTTTCCTTAAAAAAAAAAACACACACTTTACCTTGTGAGGTGAAAAGTGACATGCAATAGGTAGCTAGACAGAAAAGTTGATGCTAACGATAGGATTTCCTAACCTGAAATAAGATAGGAGGAAGCAAGATAGGATTCCTGAAGATATAGTATTTTCTTAGGTAATACCAATTGGGGAAAACAATCCACCGCCTTCTTTAAAATCACTAAATTCAAGGCTTCTGGTCATTCCTAGGATATCTAAGTCCACTAAACGAGGGAGGGCGTTCTCACATTTAGCTCCAAAACTCTGGAATAGCCTTCCCGATACGGTCCGAGGCTCTGACTCGCTGACACAGTTTAAAACTAGACTAAAGACACATCTCTTTAGTTAAGCATTCACATAATGCTTACATTTTATTCCTCTGTTACACCATACAGAACCGTTTGCCGCTGAAACTGCTTAACGCACCAGTGGGGCTCGACAGCCTTTTAGACAAACGTTTCGGCATGTATGGTTGGGTTGCGGAGAGTTTGCGAGATAGTGATTTTCTAACACCGACTCCCGTATAATGGAAATCATTATGAACATCAGCTATGCTAATTATTTCCTATCTGCCTTTCTGCTGTTATCTCGGGACGTTTGTCCCGAGAAAAATGGCGTTCGTCAGGTCCAGTTTGTATCCAGCCTCTCACGGGGAATTCAGATGTCCCAACGCCTGTGAAGAGACGACTCAACGCTGGCGATATGTTATGGCTCCGTGTTCTATATGTAAACAATATTTATATATAAACAATATGAATGTAAGCCAGAGGAGAACTGGCCCCGACTGAGCCTGGGTTCTCCCAAGGTTTTTTCTCCATCCAATCTGATGGAGTTTTGGTTCCTTGCCACTGTCGCCTTGCTTTGCCTGCTTTTGGCTTGCTTAGTTGGGTTTATTTAACATTTAACAATATTATTGATCTGTGTTGTACTACTTTCATGTTATCACTGTGAAGCTGCTTTGATACAATCTGTATTGTGAAAAGCGCTATATAAATAAATGTGACTTGACTTGACTTGATGTTTATGAAATTAGTGGCTGGTAGACTAAAAATAGAATTTGCATACTATAGTCTTGTAAATAATGAGAAGGGTTTCAGTGATTGGTGGTATGGATGCTTTGCAGAGATGTATAGTAACGAAGTAGAACTACTTAAGTACTGTACTTAAGTACTAAAATGCTGTATCTGTACTCTACTAGAGTATTGTTTTTTTCTCATACTTCTACTTTTACTTCAGTAGATATTTTCGATGAATTTAGTACTTTTACTTCGATATTTTTTTAATGTTCTGCTAGTTACTCGTTACAATTATAAAATTTTTACGAATCATTCGTGGCAATCACATGCCAGTTTTATAGGGTAATGGTATTTGATTGACACACACATTGACAACTAATGCAGGGGTTGTCCTGCAATGACATTTTTTTGGCGCCCGCCAAAGCAAATTTGTATCCTGCCAAAGCGCCTTATTTGATTGCTAGACTGTAAAAAATGATTTTTTGGTGAAGTAAATACTAGTGAAAAAAAACAATGTAATTTACTTGAAAAAGTTAGTTCAGGCAAGAATTTAAAAAACTAAGTAAATTCCATATCAGTACTTAATTCAAGCGAGTAGAAATGAAAGTGTAAATATCAACTCGATAAAATTAAGTAAAAATTACTCAACTTTTCTGATACTGGGGTTCCCATCATGCACTGGACCTTGAATAATTAATGAGGCTCATTTTTCACTGGTTTCCAGCTGTATTTACACTTATTTATAATTGATTTTTGTTGTCAGTATTAGTAACTTGCCATTTTGTGACATTTCGGGTAAATTTTTTGCTCAAAATGACATTCAAACACAAAATGACCCATCAAATGTTACCACCATTGTGTATTGTCTACCAAGTATTGAGGTGTTTGCATTCACATGATGTTTAACATCTGACATGATTACTTAGATGATCTAAGTAAAGCACATACTCTAAAATACTAATAAAGTTTAAGATTATTGTTTTTGTGAAATCAAAATGTAATACAAAGGCAAAGGAAATCGATATTAATCAACCTTTTACTAGCCGAGTTAAAATTACTTATTTTTTGTAAAGTTTACTTAATTCCATATTCCAAGTAAATTTACCTTAAAGATTTCTAATTAAAGCTACTGATGAATATGTTTAGGTTTTTACTTGGCAAATCTTTGTAAATTTACTAGCATTTTCTGAGTGAGATAGTTTAGCAAGCATTTTTCAAGTAAATCCTACTCCAATTTTTTTACACTGTAGTTCAAACTTTTGACTGCTTTCTTTAATAATTACATGACACAATACTTGTACTTTTACTTTTAGTACTTAAGTAGTGAATTTTTAAATAAACTACTTGCAATACTTAAGTAGAAAAAATGTTGAATACTTTAGTACTTCTACTTAAGTGTGGTGCTTAAAGAGCACTTCAACTTCTACTCAAGTCACTTTTTTGATAGAGCACTTGTACTTTTACTCAAGTCCGGGTTTCTAGTACTTTATACATCTCTGATGCTTTGTGTGTTTACGACTGGAAATCTGGTTTTGGAATTTTAATTTTTTCATCTATACAAATAATGTTAATTGTTGAATATTAAGCGTTTTAAATAAAGTTTTGTAAACCTCTCTCTCTGGTGCGCAATCTAAACTTAAGCCTGCTGTGTAACCATAGTAACTTTGATCTGCTTGAATATTTTAATCGTCTTTAATACATGATTCCGAAGGATAGATTAAAATACCCGTTTATTTTTTATAAATACTAAATTATTAAAACTTAATAATAATTAACAATCTTTTTTTTTTTTGATCCGGGGCTATACAAAAAACATCCGGGGCTGAAGCCCCGAATGCCCATGTCTAACGACGCGCCTGCTGAGGGGGCACCAAAAATATCCTATTGAAAATCGATCTTCAAAATTCTTGTTATAATCAGATTCAGCGCGTTCTTCATCTTCAATCCGCAGCGGCACCGAGCAGAGAGCATGTCAGAAACAGCTGACAGGGTGTGTGTGTGTGTGTGTGTTCAGAGCCTCATTGGTCTGTCACCGCTCGTCAATGTCAGAATATTTGAGATGACCAATCAAATCGAAGTAGGTGGGCTTTATGTTCACAGACGCTGAGCGCGAATTTTAACAGTGCAACTCGACGCTTCAGTGTACGGTCAAGTGCGAGATAATATGTAAGTATATATTTGATTTTTTTTTGTCATAAATGTTAAACGAATGACAAAAAATAATTTAGGCAAATAATATAGTTTTGTCTAATTTCGCCATTTTTAACTGAAAATAGGCCTATGTAACATATGGCCTACGTGTAATAGCTTAGGCTACTGTCATTGTGAGGGGACAAGAAACATGAACAAAGCCTTTTTTATCATGTTAGGCACAGTGTGTGTACATATTGAGAATAAAATACAAATTGTAGCCTTTAGTAAATAAAAAAAATCCAACTTTAGGAGGGAAAGAGACAGGGCAAGATAAAAACAAAGAGAAAAAGAGTGTGATGCTGACGAGGAGAGAAAAAAATCAGCTGCCCACTGACATGGTTTTAAAGCTGTTATTATCGATTTTATTTTTTTTTTTTTTTTGCCTTCACACCATCTTAAAATGCACATCTGTAGTTCAGAGAAATCCAAAATTTTCTCGGGGAAACCCCGAACCCCTGAACCAGCCTGCCTCAAATTCGGGACTATAGTGATTATAAAACCATGAAACCAACCAGGTAATGAAACTAGTTAATAGTAAGCATTACTAAAGGGTAACTTTATATATATTTTTATACTTTTTATATATTATATATTTTTTATAAGTCATACCCCCTAAATGAAAATCCTAAATGAAAATGTTTTATTTTTGGAGGGGAGTGCTTAGGGCACCAAAATGGCTAGCAGCGGCACTGACGACATTACATATAGTGACGCAAATGCTGACGTTGTCAACATTAACAATTTGAGAATAAGGTATAATTTGCACGGTTTTGCGTGATATGTTTTGGGTTTGTTTTTTTGTGTTTGCTTGATTTTTTTAAAAACTTTATATAGACTTCAAAATGTATACATTTTGGATTAACTTGTAAAGATTATCTTGATAGACAAAATGTGTAGGCCTAAGGGTCGCAACTTTTTGTTGAATACAGATCTTATTTTTTGCGATTTTCCAAAAGTCTATGGGGAAAATGCATAGCTTTTTGATTGAGGGAACCCATGCGCCGCTAGCTTAGAGTTGTCCTACAAAGTGACGTCATCACTTTGGCACTCTATGCTGTAAGCATTAGCCTGCTCTAAAACATGTAAAACCTTTTTTCTTTTTTTTTTTCTCCCTTCTTTGCTTTTCAGAGTTTCTCTCTCATTTTCTTTTCTATCTTCCCACCATCAGTAAAGGTCAGTTTTGATCACTGTGATTATTTTTACTCTAGATTGTCGGGAAGTCCAAAGGATGTAAGTACTTAAGTTCCTTTGGTGAAGAAATAGCTTTATTCTAAATGAAAAATAATTTTAAATACCATTTGTGTTTTTTTCTTTATTTTGAAATGTATTCTGTTTAAATTGTTACTGGTGTAAAGGAAGGTAGACTCTTCCGCCCTTTCAATTTTCCACTTATCCACTCCTTTTAAATCACAGCATGACTTTTTTGGATCTGCAAATTTAAACAGTCATATTTCTTTTTTCATTAGATTCCAGTTATTTACATTCCATCCTCCTCAGGGAGGGACTGCGCATAAAAGACGAAAATCGATTAAGCTCTCACCTGTTTGTCTTTCAAAAAATAAACACTTGTATACTTCCACATACTTTCTAAAGGTCAAGCACAATGACCTTTGAAAAATAGATGTTTTGTAGGAAATTGACAATGCAATTATAATTTATTGTAATTTACACTACAAATAAGTTGTAGTTTGTGTATGGGTTGATTTAACCTCCTAGAACTTCTAAAAGGGAAACTTAATTTTAGAAGCTGACAAGTGGTGGGCTTTAAGATTCCAAAATGTGTCTGATGTGGGAGGTGGGCTGACTATGTGCTCGAGTTACAATATAGTGTGTAACACAATACTGATCCTTGTGCAATTGAGATTGTGGATGCCGTCACTCAGCTGCATGGAACATATTCTTCCTTTTTTGCTATGCTTAACGGAACAACAACACAGTGTTTGAGAATTATAGAGGTGCATTTCGCTGTTATTGACATTGTAGACACTGATGTGTGGCCTGTATTCCTCATTTTAGCAGTGCCGTGTTGTGTGATGCTGATTTAGTTGTGCTGGTGGGGTCTGTGATTACTGGCCATTAGGACCAGCTGCTCTTTTTTTCTCCACCCACATGCCAGATCTAAGCCATATCTCAGCGTCCAGCCATCAGTAGGCCTACACACAAAAGCCTTTTCATGTGGGCAAAAACACATTCAATGCATGAATTACCTCAGATAGACTGAATAACACCCACACACTAACACACCCACATCTATGTCTGTCCATCTCTTCCAGTAGCCAACAAATGAGTGGCCAACACCCCTGGGCAAAATTCAAACCGTTTAGTGATATATCATTCAAATTCCCACTGAGAGATGGATGGTGGTTCACACTAGTGACGGGCATTTTTAAAAAATATTGCATTCGAAATATTCGGGCGCATAAAAATCGAATATTCGTTTATATAAATGACGTTTAACGAAAAGGATGTCATTTTAAGTTTTTTTTTTTATTTTTTTTTTTTCCGTTTTTGTCACCATTTCTGAACAAGCTAACAATTAGGCAATATACACAACAAGCTTACAATATATGATAAAGTTTTATTTTAGTTGAAAACATTACACAGTAGGCCTATATGTAAACAAAAAATATTTAAAAAAAAAAAAAGATAAGTTATCATTTCGAAACAGTCGTGAATGCAGTGATGGACAGCTTTGTTTGGATTTCATGTTTGGAGTTTGGATTTCATGTGATTTCTCATTGTGGTGATATTATAACTCAGGTTAATTAATTATTATTATATACAAAAGTAATTCAATCAAGTAAGATGATTTTCAAGTAATTCCAAACTTTGCGAGGCAGACAACAACGTAATGAGTACTACTTGTACTACACACAAATACACACAACTTGTTAACACTCCACAGCGCCACCCAGTGCATTTATTTATAACTGCGAGTTAGTGCTTGGGATTTATCATGGATTCACTTCATTTACGGCTAGCAAAGTAACATAGTAAAATTTAAAATAGTATTTTATTTTTCGAATAATAATTACAGATCGAATATTCAAAAATTAAGTGCAGCTGAGACACGTCTCTCTGTAGGCAATGGCGTGGTTAGCTGGTGCCTGCTTGCATCACAGTGCACCACAACTTCCAATAGGAAAATTCAACTGCAGTAGCCACCGTTTAACCTGAAGAGGGCAGTACTCAGACGTTTTTACACCATATTCTAGAATTAAAAATGTTTATACCCAAATGTCAAAAAATTACTTGAATCAATGAACAATATTAGAGGTGGTAAAATGCCATTTTCACAAGATGTAAAATACATCTTTGATGTCCCCAGTGTGTGTGTGTGAAGTTTTAGCACAAAATACCCCACAGATATTTTTATATAGCATGTTAATTTCACTTTTTTAGAGTTTGCAAAAAATCGCACCGTTTTGTGTCTGGCCCTTTAAATACAAATGAGTTGCTGTAGAGGGCGGGGTTTCAAGAGCCCGTGATTACCTCACGCAGACAAACTATAATGAGAGAAACTGTTCTGCCTTTAATGTTAAAACAGTCAGTCAGTCAAAGATGGAGAGACTCAAGAAGAAGTGACAACATGTAGAATGCAACAGGACGTCTCTGAATGGTTAGTTGATGAACTTATGTTGCTGAAATGGAGTTAACTATCTTCATTTAGCATATTCTCTCATGATAATCTATAAAATCGCTTGTGTGGAAACTTAGATAACTACAGTCACATGCTTTTGCATTAATGTTATGTTCCATGTGAAAAGACAGATGAGACAGCTTGAGCAGACTCACTACTAAAAGTTACAACTCTTCCTCTTCTCAATATGGATGGGTTCCCAGTTTGCGGGGTTTATATACATTTTAGGGATGTAATGTCACTGACCCAGGAGGAATGTCATATAGTCCCTACCAGCCTTGTTGTACTCCTTAAAAACGATTTCTTTGAAAGCAAATATCTTCCTTTGCTTTGAATTTTGAGCATTGTAACTTAGATGTTGTTTATGGTCAAACAGCAACATTACACATTAACTAAAGTTAAGAAAAGTGAAATCATAATGAAACATCAAATTGTAGCTACAAGGTTTTAGACATAAACTAGCATAGTAGCATGCACATTCAGTCACCACAGTTATATCATTTGCTGGTTTTGCTTTAGAAACTAAAAAATATTGCTAAATAATAATACTAATAATTTAAACAATCAGTTGATGTTGTTTAATGCCAAATGGCTACAGAAATAAGTACAACCTCACTGAGGAGAATGGTTTGATGTGGAAAGAAAAGTAAAACAGATAATAATCATTTTATTTTGAAGACCATTAAAATGTGTGATGTTCATGATGTTACAAAAATGTCAACACATTTGATGGTTGTTTATTGCCTCAGAGTAGTATACACTAATTGCATTATAAAGTCATAGTCATTTTTTTTTCCTTCAGAAATGTTCAATTAAGCGACCAGTCAGATATTACTGCAAGATATTGTCAGATACAAAGAGTCTTTAATCTTTTGATGTGAATAAGTTTTAAATGATAGATTTTTGCTCTTTTTTGGCTAATCATTTTAGTTTGAATTATGTTATTTACAAGTATGTTCAATCCTTTTAATTTACTTCTGCATTGTTTTACTTTAATGTTCCTTTAATGTTTATGAATGAATAAATAAGTTGTAGCCTATTTGCCATTAGTAACTAAATTAGTATCATTTCTTTTATTTTCTAAACAGAGACTTGGAGTAGATAGATAGATAGATAGATAGATAGATAGATAGATAGATAGATAGATAGATATATAGCTTAGCCCGTTTCCAGTAATCACAGCAAACTGTTCATATTGATGAATCTACTTTTCTTGCGTTTGTGGGCAGACTGAACTTTGGAAACAGTTGCTGTTTCACCAAGTAACGGGATATATGCGTCACTTTGTGAGGCGCTCATAGCAGCACTGTTACACACCGAGCTGTTGTCATCCGAATCCGTTTTTCCAGCCCCCGAACACTCCTGCGCTTCCTCCTTCGCGCGTAACGCCATGAGTTCGATCTCATGTTTGGCAGCGGTTTCAAGTACACGCTGCTTACTGTAAACAATGACGAAGTTGTTAATAATCGGGTGGATTGGCAACGCAATGGCTATTACGCCACACAGAAAACTGACAGCGGCGGTTACACCTGCCAAGAGTGGTTTTAGGGTAGATATCTCCATACCCCACAGTAGTCATAGTAATGATGGCCCACCAGAAGGACTGTGGGATGCTGGTGAACATAGTCTCTGGGTGGCTCTGCTCCATTGTGTATCCCAGTGCTGAGAACAGGAAAATCCCCACGCTCATGTACATGAGCAGCAGACCCAGCTCTTTCAAGCTGCTTTTGAGCGCGAAGGTGAGAGTTTGCAGACCGGATGAATGGCGCGCGAAGTTCGAAGATGCGCGCAATGCGCATGATGCGCAACGCCTGCACCGCCTGCTGGACGTTGGCAAGCTCCATCATAGCAGTGCCCAAATGGTTAAGAGTCAAAACTACGTAAAAAGGCATGATGGATAGAAAATCTACTATATTCATGAAGGAAAACACAAACTGCAATTTGTTCGAAGAGGACACGAGGCGCAAAACATATTCCACGGTGAACCAGATGATGCAAGCCGTCTCGATGTACTCAAAGGTCGGGGTGTTCCACCAGGTTTCCCTCTGGATCTTGCACTTGCAGCTCCGGGATGGTGCTAACACACATGACCACTGAGGAGAGCAGGATGAACGCGAACGACACAACAGCGATTCACGCGCGCTGCTATAGATGACTCTGGTTTCTCCATGAGTTTCCACAGGAACGCTTGGCACCTCTGGCCTCTAGTGACCGTTTCATCCCCTTCCAGGTTGTCCAGGATAGTCTTGACCTTCTCTGCTATTTCCGCCAGCTCAGTCTTGCACCTCATTTAAACTACTCATGCAGCATTCATCCAGATACTCTGTGTCGATCACCCAATAGTCCATCTCTCATGAAGCACATGGGACAGATTCCTTGCTTCAGTGTGAATCTCTCCGTAGTAGTACAGTTCTAGGATGCATTTAAAAGCCTCTGGATCTCTGTCCAGAAATAAAACTCTCGCTCTACGTCGTCGTAGTCATCGCAGAGAGCAGAAAGATCTTCTTGTGTGGAACCCTGTGGCTCGGTTCACCAGCTCAGCCAAACGCGTCTCGGGATATCGGTTCAGCACGTCCCGTGGAGTATGTGCTCTGACACCACCGATGTTCACAACAATCTCCGTCTCCTCGCTCGCCTCCTGAGCCGTTACAGTCCGCGTAACGAGTCCTTGAGAACTCCCACATGTCATCTAAAATCACGTTTTAAACAAAACAAAAAATAATATAGGGGGCCATAGGTTATAAAAAGTAACATGGTCCATTAGCAACATAGGAGAGACCGGTGCTAGACACTGCCACATACTTTTTTAAGCTGTGTGAATTTTTTTTAATTAAGTTTCCATGACATGAGTTCCATGAGTTTTTATGACATTCGCCAAAAGCAGGGCAGGCTACATAAAGTTGCCAAAATGAAACCTGTCATTCAACATTTATGACAACAAAAATGATAACAAAACAAAAAAGAAACTTAAATTTCGAAATCATTGTACAGGTAAAAAATATATTGTAAATCATATGCTGAATTCAAGGTAACACTTACAATACGGGTGCACTAATGTGCATTAATTCATGTTTAACTAATGCACATAGTCATGAGTTAATGTATGACTAACTAAACTAAATGAAGAACTAAACCATTAATTATTACTGCATCAGCAACCAATAAAGAGTCTATATGATTCATAGATTCAAATTAATTACTATTAATTACTTAATAACATGTTTTAACTAATGGTGTAAATTAAGGTTTTACCACAATTAGGCAAAGCTATGCACCTTAACTTCCAGTTGTCGGCTTTAATTAATCATTAGCAAATGATTTGGAAAGGTATCATTATGTTATGACTTTACTTGTTGAGGCACTTGACTATTAACTAATTGTTAAGTAATAGGTAATTTTGGTTTTGACACAGATTTAAATTTCCTGCCTTCTACAAGTGGGATTCCACTGTGCCAGATGAACCACCGTATCCAGTTCATGGTGTGTCAGGGTTAAGCTTGAGCTCTAGAACACTGAGAACATGCAGACGGGCTCTGCTATTTCATAACCCTGTGTCTAGACCATTGGCAAAAAAACTAGAAGCCATTATAATCAGGGATACACCACTGGATGTGTCACAATGCTACACGACACAACAAAACCCCGACAGTAAACTGATGCCTCACTCTATTTTCTGACGTAATTTAAGCTCTTTGCGTTACTTCTGTTATGAAGGACAAATGGACTTCCAATGGTCTAAACAAGTGTAACAGCGTCAGTATTTCAGATTCTGGCTTGTGCTGATATTTGTGTGCGGCCCAACTTACCCATCCTTCAAATATTCACTGACATTGCACTCATTGCATGTGCAACTGCCCCACAGACCTTTAGTGGGGATGACAAAACCCATAACCACAATGACATATACTTAAAAATGAGTTAATAGTCATGTGCCTCAACAAAGTCATAACATAATGATACCTTTGCAAATCATAAGCTAATGATTAATTCAAGCAGACAACTGGAAGTTGAAGTACATAGCGTTGACTAATTTAATTTGTGGTAATTAATTCATTTACACTGTAAGTTAATTAAATATGTTCTTAAACAATTAATTCATGATGGCACGTTTAATTATTATCTATTAATCATATAGACTCTTTATTAGTTGCTGATGCAGTAATCATTAATTAATGGTTTAGTTCTTCATAAATCATACATTAACACATGATTATCTGTGCATTAATTAAGTATGAATTAATGCATATTAATGCACCCATATTGTAAATGTTACCACAACTTCCACATGTGGCAATTTTGACTAGTCCCGGTTTTTCCGTACCTGAATGTAAAGAAAGAAGAGAACAGAAAACTAATTTTGCACACTTTAAGATTAAATAGTTTTCATAAAAAAAAATGTAAAATCGATATTTTATAAAATATGTCAATACATTATTTCAATATGTTTAAATCATTACCATGTAATAAAAAAAATCGTGCTTTTTCGCATTAATAAAGTCTAGCGCGCTCCTCTTTATAAATTATGCTCTAACGTACAGGTTCGGTTGTGTTAAACTTACTTATATTTGGGCCAAAAGCTGTGAAGAAAGTCTCAAAACGCTTCTGACTTCAGCTGCATGTCCGTGTGGAGAGCTGAATAAAAACCGAACGCAACATTGGTGAGAGGAGCAAAACTGAAGGGGTGTGTGTGTGTGTGTGTGTGTGTGTGTGTGTGTGTGTGTGTGTGTGTGTGTGTGTGTGTGTTTGTTTGTTTGTTTGCGGGCTCGCGCGCGCGGAGAAAGATAGCAGGCGGGATGATGGGAGGGGTAGAGAGTCATAATTTATGTTTTCTGATTGAAGGACATGAAAATGCTGTTACTCATGCAGTCGTAAAACATTGTTATATTACCCTAAATGATAGAAGTACATTTCTTCGTGGTCTTGGCATTTACACTTTGTTCAACTTTTTGCCCTTATACAATTTTTTATATTATTTTGATATAAGAGAAATGTTAATTCGCCAAAAAGTAATACTTTTTTGTGTCAAACACAGCTTTCTCTACTCAATACAAATGATTGCACGCTAGAAAACATTTTAGAAGTGTCTGCTTGTCCTCTGCAGCATTCCCCCAGTTGTAAACGAACCACGCTTCACCTTGATCTTATGTTAAAATATCTCCCTCTAGTTTCGAAAAGGTGACACTGCAAGGCAGCAAGTTGTGCCATGTGATAAAATTGGGAGACCGACTGACTAGCTTTTGCAGTCCATAGGCTGCTCACATCAAGTGTTCAATTCAAATGTTCCATATTCATCCCAAAACGACAAAATAAAATGTTAGTATGTTTGAAGAAAATAGGATAGGTTTTAAGCTATTACAGTAAATCCTGCGTCATGCTCTTCAGCTGGAGAAAAACATGCACTTGTTGTCAAATTGATTTCAAACAAAATATGGATCGCTTGGAAGTAGTTTATTATTTTGAAGTTGATAAAGAATCACTCTCTAGTTGCTCTAGAATTTTAATTCTATTTAATTCTTAAACATCCCTATCTAGTGGTGATAAGTTATAACTGCAGTGCAGTAAATTGTATCACTTGACAAAACTTCGTGACTCTTTGCAATTCACGCAACACACGACTTAAACATATCTTAAAGCAATTCATGTTTAAAATAAAAATCTTCAGATTCTTGTGTTAAAAAATGATTTATTTTCTTACTCATACCTTCAGCACTACAATGTAAATGTTTAAGCTGCAGTTATATCACATAGGGAACTGCCTCATTCTGTGCGGTCTGCGTCTCTGTCTCAGCACTAGCCTATCAGGAGAAATCAAGTTAGGTGATTTGAAGCTAACAGCCAAACTGAAACTTAACATCACGTAACACATTCAGTCACCTTGGAGGATGTATAAAGACGCAGTAGCTGTCTGAACTCAGTATTTTGTTGTTGAACATCCTGTGTTTCCACCAGAAGCTCAGCCCTTTCAGTCAGAGCAGTACTGAGGATAAAACATCTCTTATTAATACTAGTGCAGGTTTAAGTCAAATTCAAGGTTGTGATTTGGGCGCCATATGTTGTATTGATAGACGATGAAATGCACACTTACTGGTACTCTGTTCGAGACCTGTATCTAGAGCACTCCAGAGCTTGAGTTTGGAACTCTGGCATGACATTAAGCTATGCTTTCCCAGTATGCGTCATCCTCTGAGTCATCTCTCATTTCCAAACCCAAAACACTGCTCTTCTGCTGAGGCCTGGACATCACTGGGCACATAATAGCATAGAGCAGATTTCAGACATGAGTGATGACAGAAACTTTTAGGTTCAAAATGCAAGTGTACTGACTATGGTCTGCAGTATTGGGCAGTAAAATCTTTCAGAGCAACTAGTAGGTCATTAGGATGGATGAGGTCAGTGGGTTCTTCAACTGTTTCTCCTTGCTCACTGGTTGTCTCCTTCTAACAAAAAGACAAAAGAGAAGTGGAACACGATTAGTTCTTGTATCCAGAGTGGCATAGTGAGGTTGAACTCAGGTGATTGGATCCACTTTTACCTCCATCTGTTCCCTCTGCTCACCACCATGTTGTTTGTAATTCATTAAGAACTCAGCCATTTTATACACATCCACCTCACTCTCAATCCCTATTGCCTGTGTGCATAAAAGACAGAAGAAATTCAGCTTAGACTGTTTTTTGTCTAATCTGAGTGGTGCTCTTACCTTTTTTGACTCCCAAAGGTGAGATTCGACAAAAAAAAAAAAAAAAAAAGTCAAATTTGACGATAAATTTAGCAAACAACATCCCCAATGCTAAAACATCTTGGGCCGTTCACAAAAATAATATATGAAGCCATACTATCGTATATTGTGAGATAGAAATTAATATTTAAGTCATTAAATTCAAGTTTTCACGTAAACTTTTCCCTGTCAGTCATTCTCCAGCGTTCAAACAGCGCGTCGTGTCGGTTTACGACAGTCAACGATAGAACTCTTTCCAAGTTCATTCAATGTTACTATTACTTGATCTGATAAAGCTAAAGCTAAAGAAAAATAAAATGCCTATATAAAAAAACTGTGAGGATTCTCATTTTTTCAATTCCAGAAGCAGCTATCAGAATCGGAAATCGATTCCAAAAAATTGTGCTGCTCACAAAAAGTAGTGTTAGTTCTGATTTTGTAATTTATTTATTTTTTGCATTTTTAATAATTTTATGTTAATATAGCTAAATTAAAATAATTTAGTACAGGTATAATTGTACTTACCCAAGAAATGGCATCTAGCTTTATAAAGGACTGTTCATTTTTCTCAGATGAGACAGCAGCTTTAGAAGTTTACTCTCTACGAGAAACCCCTGAGAGAAAAAGATAGAAATGATAAGATATATCGCAATATTTTAAAATTAAAAATGCATACTTACAATGGTGATTTTTGAAATAGAGGATTTTGAAATGAAAAACATGTTTGTTGTAGTTTTAAAGGATAGATTATAATCCCTTTAAAGCATTCATGGTGTCTCCTTAATTATTTTTCTTAACTTAAAGCTTAAATCAACAGAAGAATTCCTCTTATTTTGGGCCTGTCCCCCAGTATGCCAGAATTTTTTACTTCCCGTCTGTAATAGATTTATAGTGTTTTTAATTGTTAAAATTAGGAGTTTCTTCTTTGCATTTTTGCCTTAAAGTTATTTTTACCCCAAAATTAAAATTAGCCAATGATTTACCCTGAAGTCATCTTAGGTGTGTATGACATTCTTCTTTCAGATGAATACAATCGGTAGTTCTGGTCCTGGTTCTTCCAAGCTTTATAATGGAAGTGAATAGGTTTATGTCTTTGGAAGTCCATCAAAGTGTATCCATCCCTGATTAAAGTGTCCCACACGGCTCTGGGTAAGAAAATAAAGGCCTTTAAAAACCTTCTGGGGCCACAGGGGCCTTCACTTCACTTAGGCCTTCTGAAGTGACCTTCAGCTGAATCTCCAGCCAAAGGCCTTCTCGAAGAGGCCCTCACCAGTGAAAGCGACTGAGTTCTTGTAGAAAAATATAACATAGTTGAAAACATTACACCAGCTAAAACTTTTAAAACTAAAAATAGCTAAGCTTCCACCAGAAGGCCTACGTCAGTCGAGCTTATGCCAAAAGGGTAACAGGATACAGGAGAAGTATAAAGCTTTAAACTAAGAGGACTGGCAAACCGTGTTCACACTCCGCATCAAGTTCGAGTGTCACTCTTTTGGCGTAAATCGATGATGGCGTCTGCCGGAAGCCAGTTATTTTAGTCGATAAAGTTTTAAATATGTATATTTTTCTTACACAAACCCATTGCTTCCCTTCAAAAGGACCGTTATTAACCCCCCTGGGCCACGTGGAGCACTTTTATCATGAATGTATGAACTTTGATGGACTAAAGACATACTCCCATTCACTCCCATTATAAAGCTTGGAAAGGCCAGGACATTTTAGTAGAACTCTCGATTGTATTTGAATGTCATACACACACCTAGGATGGCTTCAGGGGTGATTTTTGGGTGAACCATCCCTTTAAGTACTAAAACCTTTTGTATACACAAGTCTTAATCAACTGGACCCGAATTGACTTCACAATATGGACAAAACACACTAAATATTATAATAACATTATGTTTAAACAGAAAATATCTTCTTTTGTGTTCCATACAAGAATGAAAGTCATACAGGTTTAAAATTACATGAGGGGGACCAAATCAAAATCACCATGAAATTAAAATGGGTCATTCTTATTTCGATATGGAATATTGCAGTATTCATTATGAATGATATAATTTCTTTTTTAATTCATATGCACATATTCTTTAATAAAAAAAAGAACTCCCCCTTCTCTTGCAACAACATCTCTTTTCATAATGTGTTTTCATAATGTGTTTAAAATCAGTTCCCCATGGACAAAATCAAGTCCCACCCTAAGTTTTTCTTGTTCAAGAATTTTTTTTCTTTCTTGTTTCACTCCTATATATATATACTAGAGGGAAGACTTTTGCTTCATGCCAACTTTGAGGCCATGATAAGATCCTGTATTGTAGAATATGCAATATATGTTTAAACACAGACATTTTTCAAGATTTCAAGACAGCCAAAAGTGTCTTAACTAAAGAATCAGCCACAAACATACACATTACTCATTTCATCACATAGCAGCTCCAAAATTCTCTTCAACTGTTCTCCTGGTAATGCCACCTCCAGTGTTCTCCGGGCCCTCAGATTCCTCCACTAAATGTCCCCTTGTTTTGTCTTGCAGAATATCTGCAGCAGTCTGTGTGGCCGTCCTGATGGTCTGCTGCTCCGAGCCAGAGGAGACACCCAAGCTAGACCCAACAGCTGCTCATAAATAATTTCGATCAGTCTCCAGTGCCCTGTGTGCCAGGGCCCTAACCTCGTCTTCATATATCAACCATAGCTTCTCAAAAGGCTTGGATTGAAGCGCTCCAAAGACCCTTGCTTTCTTCTGCATGTCTTTCCTCTGCTGTGTGAGGCGGGTATAGTCATTTCTCTGTGATTGGTTTTCTGCTTTTGACTGCTTCTCCTGAATGGCGCATTTAGACTTTAGCTTGTGAATATCATCCTGCATTCTAAAAATAAAATAAGTTAAGAATATTACTCATCAGTATCTTTTCCGCAATGGGTGGATTACCATGAATCACAGTTATTATGGATCAAATTTTTGTTCTATCAAAAAGTGTTTTGAAGTAACCAATGCTTTGGTTTAAGCTTTATTCAAGTCAAAAATAAAATAAAATTTGACTGAATCTACCTTACTATATTAGGAAAGTCATTTTCAAAGGGTTAGATCAGACTTTCACTTTTTACAGTGTTGCTTTAATTGTGACTTAAAGGGTTAGTTCACCCAAAAATGAAAATTATGTCATTAATGACTCACCCTCATGTCGTTCCAAGCCCGTAAGACCTCCGTTCATCTTCGGAACCCAGTTTAAGATCTTTTAGATTTAGTCGGTGAGCTTTCTGTTCCTCCATTGAAAATGTATGTACCTTATACTGTCCTTGTCCATAAAGGCAATACAGACATCATCAAAGTAGTCCATGTGACATGAGTGGGTTAGTTCGAATTTTTTGAAGCATCAAAAATACTTTTTGGTCCAAACAGCAAAAACAACGACTTTATTCAGCATTGCATTCTCTTCCGGTTCTGTTGTCATTGCTCGTTCACGATTCAGACGCTGCTGAACGTGTTATCTTGTGCGCCCTAAACTTCGTTTACAGTCTGATGGAGACGCGCACTGTATTCAGAGCTTTTCTACATTGTTTGTATTTTTTTTGGTATTGCAATATTTTAAAAAAATGTTTCGTAAGTGTGCATGTACGGATGTCTGAATCGTCCTAAGATAATACTGTCCAGCAGCGTCATTGGAGAATCGTGAACTGAGCAATGACAACAGAACCGAAGAGAATACAATGCTAAATAAAGTCGTTGTTTTTGCTATGTTTGAACCAAAAAGTATTTCGATGCTTCAAAAAATTCAAACTAACCCACTCATGTCACATGGGCTACTTGGATGATGTCTGTATTGCCTTTATGGACAAGGACAGTATAAGGTACATACATTTTCAATGAAGGAACAGAAAGCTTGCCAAACTAGATGTAAATATCTTAAATTGGGTTCCGAAGATGAGCTGAAGGTCACTATGGGCTTGGAACTACATGAGGGTAAGTCATTAATGACATAATTTTCATTTTTGTTGTGAGCTAACCCTTTAACTGTCACATTGTTACTGTCACTTTTAAACAAAGTATTTAAAAAAACAGAACAAAAAATTATTTTGAATGGTAGTGTACTACGATTAACCTGTACAACTTTTAATACCTAATTATTTTCCTCTTCATTTGGAATTTTGAATTGGTGTTCTCTTCCTCTCTTTTCTCCTTAGCCGCACAAATTGGTATTGAAAGTGATTCTTCATCCAAATGGTTGTCGGCCTTTTCCTTTCTACCGTCTCCCTTAAATTCTGCACACACACAAATACACACAAAATCTGAGTTTTGTTTGTACCTATAGCATTGCTGTATCTAGTATATAGTTACATCTAAGCAGTGTACAGTACCACTCTTATTCTCATATTTATTCTTGTAATTAAATCCATATCAAATTCACCTGTACTTCTTTATCCAATCTGATCGTGTTTATGTTGGAATTGTTCAGCTTCCTGAACCCTTAGTTTCTGCAGCGAGTCCTCAAACTCCTCAAGGAGACCTGAAACTTTTCATCATGTTCCTCAAGCTGCAAAGAAAGATGCATCTGTAGTCTAAAAGGTTTCTTTCAATCAAAGGTATTTACATTCATATTGGTTTCAATCAATATAACTTATCCCTGATTTACTCCCTTGTGCATGTGTGTGTTACATTGTTACATGCTGTACCTCTTTCTCACTACGTTCCTTCATCTGTAATGCTCCCATTTCGCTCCTGTGTTTGGTTAGCAACAGTACTTCTCTCTCTCATTAGACGAGTTCTTTAATGTTTCAAAGGAAAGAAACGCTATATGTACTGAAAATAGTGTGCATTCATTTTTATTCCATTATGTATGTTGTAATTGCTTAAACCAAACATCAGAAGGATAGAATTAAGTTTTGTATCTGCAAAAATGCCCTCCAGTCTGCAGGGGGCAGTACTAAACCTCTAATCAGCTGCAGGTCCTCCCGGTATGACTTATTTAGACTCAAGACCTGTTCTTCCATCCTCTCAGTCAGCAGGTTTATGTCATTAGCCTGTCTTTTCAGGTCCTTCACATAGCGATCATCACTTGCCTTCAGCTCCTACACACACAGAAACACAACACTCTTAATTACTCTTGATTTTAAGTCTATATGTTTCTTGATGCATTTGTTGCAAGTCGAAGTGTGTGTGTTCACCTGCTGTAATTCACTGATCAGTTTAATCTTGTTCGCTTTAAGCTGCTCGCAGAGTTGTTGCTGGTTTTTCAGAGCATCTCTCAGATGTAGTGGGTTCTGTTTCATTTTAGCATCTGTCCATTTGCGAGTGATCTCCTCAAACTTTTCCAGACTGGATTTGGCCTCGCTTTCCAATTTTTCTCTCCTTCACAGAATCAAATGATTTTTATTGTGAATACAAATGTCACAGAGGTACAATTTTAAAATAATTATTGTCTGTTTCTCCCAGTGTAAAATCATTTTAGTGATATTGTCTATGGAGAAATAAAAAAGTGTTTTATTGCATGTACCTCATTCGACATGCTTCCTCTTGTTCTTTTCTCCTGTCAGACTCTCTGGCATCTGCAGCAACCTGAATATTGGTCACCATCTCTAGACCATCACTTTTTAATTTTGCCAGGTGCTACAAAAAGGAGTAGAGACAGTAACCTGAAAACCTGATTTAACTTACCTCTTACACTATGTGTACAACTGCGGTATTTCGAGTCCCACTTTATATTAAGTGGCTTTGAGTACTATGTACTTACATTGAAAAAAATTTACAATGTGTTATTGTGTTCCTGTTGTATTGTAAAACACTTTTGCTGCTATTGAGGTGTGATAGGGGTAAGGTTAGGGACAGGTGTGGTGGTATGGGTTGGTTTAAGGGTGGGTTAAGGTGCAAGGGTAGGGTCAACAGTGAACAGGGTCAGCAAATGTAATTACATAAATTAATTACAGCTGTAATTACATGCAGGTATTTTTGGAATGTAAGTACTTTGAATGTAGAAAACATGTATGTACACAATGCACAAGTCCATTGTATCAAAATTATTCATTTCAATGTAAGTACATAGTACTTAAAGCCACTTAGTATAAAGTGGGACCGGTATTTCAAATCTACAATACTCTCTTGTGTGATATTTCTTAATTATCATTGCATTTTTGTATGATAGGCTACTACCAATTATCTGAAAAGACCATCATTAAACCGAATATTGCAATACATATATATAATATTATATAAATTATTTTTTTTCCTCCTTATATATATATATATATATATATATATATATATATATATATATATATATATATATATATATATATATATATATATATATATATATATATATACCCTTTCTCTTTGCTCCACTTCAATCTGACTTTTCCGTGTTTCTTCTTTGATATCCTCATGTCCCTGGGAATCTTCACCAAGCTGTTGGCTGCTAAAAAATATGAAAAATAAGTTACTTAAATTTCTGAGAAGTCGATGTTTATTATTAACTATTAAGTAAGTTGAATGAATAATGAGAATGAATGTCTAAATGTTACCGTATTTTGGCCTCATTTCGTGCGGCTATGCGGCATGCGACGGGCAGCTTATCTCCTCCTTCTCGGTTTGTAGACTCAACAGATGGCCCAGGTTCGTCTGCCTCATTCCGTGCAAAAGGTTTGGGTTGGTGCATGTTCAGCTGCTTTAATAACCACTAGTAAGGAAATTAAAACACGAAGAGAGGGTGAAAGAGAAGACTGCGATGAATGCGCTAGTATTGTTCACAATAGTGTTGCTATGATGCAGCGGAAGTGGCTGACTGCAACCATAGACGGTAAATAGACACATTTACTAGCTGCATGCATTAAACCATTTTTTATTTTCTTTATTGCTCCACTAAAACAAACTAAATTAAGTGGCAGTTGATATTAAAATTCACATGTTCTATTCCAAAAATATGGAAAGAAATATATCTGGGAAGAAATATATAAATCTACAGTGCTACACCCTTACGTAAATACTACTTGTATTCTGACATTTATTTTTCATTGCCAATATTATAATTGTATAATATTCTTATTAATAATTTTTTATATATCTTATATTTTAAATGTTGTATATAGGCTACAGTTCTTATATATTTACATATTTAGAAAAATACATATTCTATGTTTTTACTGATATATATTCATATTTTGCCATTTGTGTATTTTAATTATTTCAATATACCAAATTTGTTAAATACAAAGAAAAACCAAACCGTTGCTTTCTGGTTATATCGGTGAGCGCATAACCATTAAAAGAAAAGTACGAACAAAAAATGGAGGAGAGCTCAGGGTTTAAATAGCCTACACAGGAAGCTAATAAACTGAACCAGAACAGGTGTGTACTTTATAAGAAACCATGGAACAACAACCACCAGATCAGTACACAGGCAACAGGAACAGGAAAATCAAACAAAGTGTACATTTACATGACAAAAAACTATGTAGAAAAACACAGAGTCCATCTTTGTATATAGATGACAATGTCAAAATGATCCCCATTCACACAGACTCAGAAAATGTTACTCGGTTACTGAATAGGAAACAGGAAATAGGAATAGGAAACCAGTGTTGCTTGAGCTAGCTCACCGCTATTGCAAAATTCATTTTTTTCTAAGTAATACTAAAGCAAAAAAAAAAAAAAAAATCCTTTAATTTTTCCTATAATGTAAAACAGTTGCAGAGCAAAGCTAAGCGCAGGGCATATTGTTACCATTGGTTGCTTCTCTACAAATGCTGCAACCTATCAGTGGACTGGTCATGACGTAAGCACCAATGAGGGTGTGAGCGCTCTTGTGCGTCATGTCCTGCCCGAAATAGGCTGTGGTTATCCCTATTGAAGTCTTTAGTTTTATAGGGTGTTTCTCCGTTTTTTTTCAGAATTAAAACGATAGTGAATAGCATCAACTGAATAGCATCAACTATCTGGAAATGCTTTGTTTTAGGTAAGCTAGACCTTTAGCGCCGGCCATCACGAAACGAAAGCTGTACTGAATTGCTGAAGGCAGCAGTCCGTCGACATAAATCCGCAATGCCTTAAATGGCAAAAGAGATTTACGTTGCTTCTTGTCAGTTTCAGGAGGCTGATAGAGGATGACTCTGCATCTGCAGGTGCAGCATTTGAGTGCATATTGGAAATTGTTTCCAGCACTGTGGGATAGGTCCCAAGGGCTGGAACCATAGGGGGGCGAGGAGAATTCAGTCTCCTACCTCGCCTAGGAAAATGGATGATAAGATTGTTCTTTCTTAGTGGCTCACCATGCAAAGGTTCTGTGAAATGCTGCGAATCGGCTGCTATATATATCTCTTCTGAGTATGGAGCTTGGCCCTGCCCTCATCCAAAAGCTCTGAAGGAAGGAAAGAATTTTCCGTATTTTCAGAAAGAATCACGTTTTCAAGAATCGTGTCCATGCACTTGTGAAGAACGGGGTGTTAAAGACAGGCCGAAACGGTACAGGACGGTGTACTGATAAGTCTGACCACGAAGGCGATCGCAAAAAACACCTGTGAGGGTGTGATTCGAATCTAAACAGGACATTCCAGATCCAGTGAGATAAACCAATCTTGGGGTGAATTAGCACAAGGATTTGTCTTGTCTTGCTGAGCCTTTTGAATGATCTCCTCATCAGTGCTCTATTCAAGCGCATGAGACTGAAATTAACCCACAATCCTATCCTTTTTGTACGTCAAAAATACCTGCTGTTTCTACTGTTTCTACAGCCTCTTTTTGTAGCAGTTTTATGATTTTGGCGCAAAGCAGATGTGCAACATCCGTTCTGCACCATACAGTTTCGACCTGCCATTCAAACACTGGGAGT
This sequence comes from Hybognathus amarus, assembly GCA_030378365.1. NCBI lineage: Eukaryota > Metazoa > Chordata > Actinopteri > Cypriniformes > Leuciscidae > Hybognathus > Hybognathus amarus. The sequence goes on from JAQIUQ010002097.1 coordinate 27,864, forward strand.
CTGTGCAGGGGACTGTGACAGTGAATAACCTTGCCTTACAGTGTCTGACCCATCTCACCTCACTTACCCAGTAACATTTCTCAGCTCCGATAAATGTAAGCTAGAGGGAAATTACTGTATAACCTTTGGTCGCTGTGTGTTATACAGTTCACAGCGCCTGTCAGAGGGCACATGCTTTAGAAGCGCGCACACTCTCTGCACACTCTGCTTGCTCTGAGTGAGTGTGTGTGGTGGGGGAAACAGTGCTTATGTGTAGGGGTGGGCACTGGGAAGTAGGCACATTTAAAACATATGAAACACAGGCGGCGTGAGCCGTCCTTATCGCATGTGGGCCGTGATGAGTGAGTGTCAATGAATGGGCCATGCTTCATGTAGGGGTGGGCACTGGGAAAGTGGGCACTTTCTCCTACATTTCAGACAACCTAGGCATTAGCTGGAAATGCAAACATAATGCTCTTTTAAGATTTATCTGGGTAGCCGTGAAAATGGCTTCCGGGTACATGCGAGCGGAGTGGGTCGTGTGATGGGCTTGTTGGCTGTTAAACACACTGCTCCAGCCGCCTCTGCTGAGGGAGCTGTGTGCAGCGCTGTGCGCTGTTTTCGATGATGGCTTTGGCCTGGCTTGCACTTAACCATCTTCATCTTCCCAGCTTGGTCAGGAAGACTTTGCTTGGACTTTAGCACCATTTTGGGTCGGGGCTCCCCAGGGGGGAGGTCGGCCCATGACGGTTGGCCGAGTGCGAGCGCTGTCGGGAGTCTGCAGCTCAACCCAATCTGAGCCAAAGTGGTCCTGCAGGGCTTTGAAGGCAACTACCATCTAGCAGACGGGGGGCACAAATGAGTGGCCGCCTCTCCTCAACCTGGAGGAATAGCGAGGTATCACACCATCCACAATGGAGAGTGTCCGAAGAAGCAGAAGAGCTGAAGCCTAGCAGAAAATGGCGCCTTCCAGCTTTTTACTAGCTCCTTGTGGAGTTCCGGCAGGAAAAGGGCGGGCCTAGTGGGCTGCGACAAATGGCGTCCCGGGCAGGAAGCAGCTATCCAGCCGACTGGGTGCAGGCTCCTGCCTCGGGTGGTGACCAATCGAGGTCAAAAGGTCAATCAAAAGACCAACCAAAGGTCCTCCATGTCCTTGGTCATGAGGCGGAGAAGTTCGGAGTTCAACTCAACCGTACTTCGCTGATGTCCGCAAGGAAAGGGTGGCGCCGGTCGGGGATCGACCTATTCTTTACTGCCAGGATTCTCGTGGAAGATGGCTATTTGAGCCTGCAGAGTCGCAGAGTCCATCCGGAAAGCGTGTGGTTCTTCCCCAGGCAGGAAAAAGGGTTTTTCCCGTCGCATAAGGTAGCTTACCAAACACAAGAGTACTCTCGTAGGAGAATTTGATGTTCGTGTTGTCGTGTAAATGAAAGGCCAAAATGCATTAAAAGATTTTTTAGCTCCAAAACGGTGTCATGCAAAACAGCCCTAAAACACACAAAGAAACTAAAAGACACAGAAATAGCTTTGATACATGTTGTACATTGTTCTGTTTGTATTTTATCGACCCCAAAATAGTATTTTGTAATATATCTTCAAAGTTTATGTTTACATTTTTTTTTTCAATTCATTTTTAATATGTATAAAAGATTTTGGATAGAAAAAAAACTATTTATGCTACAAAACATGTTTTTGTTCTCTTTTTTTGTTGCCATTTGGGAAGGCAAGATACAACAGAAAGAATTTCAGGGTCATAACTCATGACAAAAATACTACATGTCAGCAGCCAGCACTTTTTTAGCAGCAGTGATGATTGTGTAACAAGTGATAATTTAGAAAAGCTCTCTTTATGGCTTTCTGTCTTTCTGTTGCTTTTTCCTCACCACAATCTGATGCCTGATATCTTTTGACATGGCGGCTTGCTAGCTTCATTTTTGCACCTGACTCTAGACCTTATTCAGAGCAGCGCCATGACACAGGGTACGAACGTTGAGGCTGTGAGGGATAGTTTAAATGTGTTTCCAATGGCATTCGCTGCAAAAAGCTGTATAAAGCTCGTATTACATTTTTAAAAACAGTCCACAGCTCTTGTTGTCTGGAGTTTTTTGTCTACTGAAAATTTCTTAGAAAGATATTTCTGTAGTGTTTCATGTAGCAGAACAATCCAAAAACACATTAAATGACAGTACAACCCACTAAAGAGATGTATCCCCACATCCCTTTCATCCTTTTGAAATAAGGCGCTGCTGTGAATAAGGTCAATGCCATCAGATTAAAATCAGACTTAATCTAATGTGACTTCTCTTTTTATAGCTGCACACTGTACAATTCTCTCACTCTACAAAGGTGCATTTTGCACAGTCATTACAATAGAAATGTCTTGAATTAAGTAGATCTATGCACTGGGGTTCTTTTTAGTATAGTGTATTTTGCGAGGACCATAGAGACCGATGGTGTACTGGATAAGCTGTCACTCTCGTCAGTATTGGCATGGTAATCACCTTTGCTTGACTAATCACATTAAGAGTTTAATGAGCAGTCATCATTTAACTTGATGATGGACCAAAGTTTATCTGTCTTGTTACAAATACGTAATGTGCATTTATGTGTGTGCATCAATGCATTAACAAAGTCTTAGGTAAGGGATAGCTATTAATTTGGGTACCAGAATAAAGGTAGGAGAAAACCTACTATCATGTTCTTTATGATAATAAAGGCAGTTCATTTCTCCAAACTCTACGAGTATTTTTGTCACTCATAAGGCTAAGTAAGGCTTGTAAGTTTTTAGTAAATCACATTTCTGCTGTTATCGGACAGTGCAATTTTTAGTATTATTTAAATACTTCTATTTATTAATATTTTGAATTCGCTAATAATATCTCACTACTTGTTTTTATTTTCACTTTAGTTTAGGTTTTAGTCATTTTTGTCATTTTTACTAAGTTCTTCTATTAAACTTTATTTATATATTTAACTATTTTAGACTAGACATTTTGACTTATTTTATTTCAATTAACAGTCAAAAACTGTAATTTTTAATTTAAGTTTTTTATCTAACGGAAATGATTTTTAAACCAAAACGAGTTTTCACAACACTACACTCTTAGAAAAAAGGGTTCTATACATGACGCATAGGGTTCTTTACTCAACTCCAAAGTACATTTTTTGCTAAAAAAAGGTTCAATAATGACAAGAAAGAAACACTTTTGGTTCTTTAAAGGCTATTATTCATTCATATATTACATTATACTGCAACATTTTGTAGTTGTTATTAAATTATTGTTTATTAAACTGTTGAAGTAACTTAATATCACATTTTAATCATGCAGATTTTTGGAGAATGAAAACTGAATTGTCACTCTTCGTGTGATATTGATTAATTAATTTTTTTAACCACCATATCTTGAATTTTGTGATCATTCACATGCATTGCATTTTAGGGGTTCCAAATACGTAGCGCTTTAGAACCTTTTAAGGTTCTATATAGAACCTTTTCTTCTAAGAGTGTAATGTTGCATCAACTCTTGATGCCCAATGTAAATGTATATAGAAGAAAAAAAGGGTAGCAGGCGTAAAAGGAAAGAGCTTAAACTAGGAGGGATTAAACAAACTGGATTTAACAAATTAGTCAGAGAGACGCGAGAGACGCTTGCATTCTGTGTTGGTCCGTGTTTCTGTGATCAGTTTTCCTCTCATTTGTTTTAGGAATATTGTATAGGACTGAAGCAACACAACAGTATGACACAACAGCAGGAGAAGTTGGAGAATCTAATGAGGAGTATGGAGGTCCTGCTAAGAGAGGTGGAGCAGCTCCGTGAAGCACTGTGGTCGTTACAACCTGGAGCTGAGTCGCCACATCACGCAAGTCTCCGCTTGGAGAACCGGATACTGACTGAGAAATACAATGCCCTTGACAAGGAGCTGCACGAGGCCTTTGAGACCGTCAAGGACCTCCAGGACACCAAATACGCTTTGGATGCCAAAGAAAGGCAGGCAGAGAAGCTCAACCGACAGCTCTGATGGAACAGATATGCAGTGACTGGAGCCACTTTTATTTATTTATTTATTTTATACAGTTTTCAGGGTAATCAACATGGCTTTCTTAGTTGTCTCTCCATTTTAAAATTGAGATGCATTTGAACTTTCTCAAAAATGACTTCAAATCTTTATAGGCACCTAAGCAATGCAGCTTTGTTGCTTCAACTATCAGAGGGTTTTGTTCCACTTAAGTAGTATACGTGGTCTCTGGATCTTAGCTGTAAGTGAAACCAACAAATGACTCCTTCACAATGAACAACCACCGTTTGCAATTTTGGTTGCTGTATAGGGAAAGGGATTAAAATAGCACCTTTGAGGATTGAGTGTCACGGAAGCGCTTCCACCCTATGATTTAATACTATATCTTTAGTGGCACTAAGGAAAATTTTTGGTTAGAACATTGAAAAAAGCCTGACTGTGACATCTCACACATCACACAGTTAGGTGTGCCCTATGCTAACCCTTTCGTAATCATGCTGTATCTTGCTTCCATAATATTTTTTTGGGGCTCTGGCCCTATCACCCCATTAGTAGACAGTGGCAGGTCAAAAGCCTCTTGTAAAGCCTCTTGCAAGTCTTGTATCTTTCTGTAAAGCTGATTTGAAACATGTATTGTGAAAATGTACACTTGACCTCTGACCTTTCCTCTAAAGCACTGGAAAATTCGAAAATGATAATGGAACTAGTTTAAATAAACAGATATGGTTTATAACTCAAATTGTTTTTCATTTTTACCAAACAGTTATGAATGATGAAGTGTGATCATGATCTCAGACTAAATCAGATTTGTGCAGTAGTCAGGCATGATATTGTCTCCCAAGAGGGGTTAATTGTAACTTGATATGAGTCGTGTGTATTGGTACGTTTGTGAACGTGTGCACAAACTAAGAGATATTCAGTCTTGAGTGAATGGACATCAGTGTCACAAGTCAGGACTGTCTTGCTGTGACTGAGTGAACTTGGATTTTTCAAGGTAAGACATTGAGAAGGTATGTGACTATTCATTATAGATGTTTCAATGTTTTCTGAATTTGTGGTTAACACATTCTTATGTTGAAGATGATGCTCCACTCTCTTCTCGGGATCTTGTGCTTGATCTCCGCAGTTTTCTGTGTAAGTAAAACAACATTAACATGGAACACATGTGGTTAAGAAGTAATATAATTGTGGAAATGACTGTCTAATCAGATTTTTGCTCTTCAGTAAATATTTTCCCAGCTAACAAATATTCTAAAAACATCATGGGAACACAGGGATTTTAAATATTTCTAAAATGTTACAATATTCAGTTTTCTTGTTGTGGTTAAAACGTTATTTATGAGAATGTTAGTACATTCTCCTGCTGAACATAATCATTCTTTGCTTATTTGTAATATTGCAAGCAATTTAATGTCAGCATTTATCAAGTAAATACGTTTTTCTTTTTCCTAAAAATGTTGTTTTCTGAATGTTTATTATGAGAACATTCAGGTAAAAACAACATCATAAAGACGTTTCAAGAACATTTCTCTCAACAACATGAGAATGTAATATTAATAATATTATAAGAACATTTAAATAAATATAAAGAACATTTAAACAAATAAATAACATTTCAAGTTATTTAAAGAATGTTTTATCTTAACATTTACGTAACCTTTACATAAGTGAAAGTTGTGGGAATGTTCCCTGTTGGAATGTCAGAGGAGAGAATCAGATCAACTAAATGAATGTTCTTTTCACCAAGAATGTGTAAGGGATCCATATAAAATGGTTTTGTCTATATCAGATGAATTTGTCCATGATAGATAGTGTGTTTGCTATAGTTGAGGCAGCCGTCTGATGATTACTGGAATGAGTATGGGCCGTACAGCGCCTGCAGCCGCACATGTGGCACCGGAGTAGCTGTGAGAACCAGGGTCTGCAACACCATGAGGTGAGTGAACACCTGTTTGTTTCATACATATGAAAACCTTTTCTTTATAGCTGTCATGACTCAACTTCTTTCTTTTAATATTAAGGACGAATGGTGGGCACAACTGCGTGGGACCATCCAAGTCCTACAAACTCTGTAACACACAGGTAAACAACTTAACACACAATCAAATGCACAAACTCTAAGTGTTTTAGAGCGCTAAAACCTCTAAAACCTTGTCCTCTGTAAAGGAATGCCCTGTTGGAGCTCGAGATTTTCGTGAAGAACAGTGTTCTCAGTTTGACCGAATGGAGTTCCAGGGAAAACGTTACACCTGGCAGCCGTATTATGGAGGTATAAGACACAATGAAATTGTAAAATTTCATTTTATTGATTATACAGTTTTTTGTATGAAGACATATACGTTAGTAAGTTTATTTGTATATTTGAGCTGTAACAGCTAATGTTTTAAGGTAGATAGCTGAATTAAATAAAATTAAATAAAGTGCTAATAAATAAATACAATTTACTAAAAACAGAAACACTACATTTTCTCATCCAAATGACATTTCTCCTTATTTTGAGCATAAACCTCTGTCAATTTGGTTAAATTGACAATCTTAAACAATCTTAAAACAATCTTAAAACAATCTGCCTTCTATAAAATGATCTCTTTTTTAAGGATGTTTAAATATCTTTTTTTGAAAAATAAACCTAAATAAGAAAACGATTTGTTGTTGGAAATATTATTTTTATCGGAGACTTAAATTGGAGCTTTAATTTGTTAAATAACAGTGAGGGAAACACTTTTACACAGTAAGACTTAAAAATATAATTAGATGTTATGTATGGTTAAAGGAGTAGTTCACTTTTAAAAATGGTAATAATTTACACACCCCCATGTCATCCAAGATGTCCATGTCTTTCTTTCTTCAGTCTGAAAAGAAATGAAGGTTTTTGATGAAAACATTCCAGGATTTTCTCCACATAATGGACTTCATTGGGAACCAAACGGTCCAAATGAGAGTTTCAGTGCAGCTTCAAAGGGCTTTAAATGATGCCAGACCATACATAAGGGTCTTATCTAGCAAAACGATTGGTCATTTCAAAATTAAATAAAAAAGTTTAAGTTTTATAAGCACAAATGCTTGCCTTGCCCTGTTTCTGTGAGTCGAGTGTTCGTGACTCTCCTGTTCAAACTAATCAAAATGAACAAATCTTTTTTCCAAGTCATGACTCAAAGGATCGGATAAGATCCTCATTCATCGTCTGGTGTCATTTTAAAGCCATTTGAAGCTGCACTGAAACTCTCATTTGGACCTTGAACCGTTTGGTTCCCAATGAAGTCCATAATATGGAAAAAAATCCTGGAATGTTTTCATCAAAAACCTTAATTTCTTTTCAACTGAAGAAAGAAAGACGTGGACATCTTGGATGACATGGGGGTAAGTAAATTATTAGCAAACGTTTTTTAAAGCGAACTACTCCTTTAAGTCACAAAGTTCTGTTTGTTTTTATATTTTGTTTTAGTGTAAATAAGATGTGCCTCTTTATGTAGTCACATGACCTGTTGTGTTTTGGTCTAGCTTCAAACCCATGTGAGCTGGTGTGTGTGCCCAGAGGAGAGAACTTCTACTGACCTGTCACAGACCCGCTGTGGTGGACGGCACACTGTGCTACGTGGGCCGCAGAGACGTCTGTGTGGAGGGTGTCTGCAGAGTATGTGTACACTAACTACAGCTCAAAACCACACACACAAACATTTCATTCTAACACCCTTATCTCTGCTGAAAGGCAGTGAGCCATGGGGAGATTGTGGCTTTTGAGGATCACTCTCTTCCTGTCACCTCTAGACATGGCCCAGGGGCTTCAGCCCATCTGGACACATACAGGTAATCTATGTATTTTTTGTGTATGTGTGATTTGTGATTCATTGTTTGTATCATGCATATTCCAGTCTGTGAATTAAAGGGGACATATCATGCAAAATCCACTTTTTTAGCCCTTAAATGCATTTTGTTGTAGATTTGGGAGTGTTTATAAGTACAGAAAAGATGACATTATTCTCTTCAGGTGCTTCGTTTATATCTTTATATTCTGTTTTGGTCATATTTTTCAACCTGTTCAGATTTTTCTGTTGTCTATGACGTTTTTTGAGCAAGTACGTCACCGTATTTGTAGCGGAACTGACAAATAAGGACATCGACTACCATTATTATACTGACCGCCATTATTATATCTCGCTCCAATTTTGTAGTCCAAGCTCAATCAGGCAGAAGTTACGAGAGGGCTAGTCAAAATGTTCGGTTGTTGGATGTAATGACCTAAAGCACTTCAAGGATCCCCACTTCAACAACCTCCGCCAATATAAAGAAGGGTTTGCCGATCGACTTCTATCATTTAGCTGCTGTGTTTTCTGATGCTTTCTAAACGTAAGTTGTCATTTTATTATCAATACAGATTTTTAGTGGTAAGATCAGACCGCAGTCATTTATCTTGTTAGTGTGCTTGTTTTAACAAGAGAAATAGTCGACTTTCACTAATAACACAACATAGTTAACTTACATACCACTGCCTGCATATGAAGACGTTACTGTTCTGCATGTTCGTCATCTTTTTCAGATCGCTCGCTTGGCTCGAATATGTAAGGCTTGGTGGACAAGTCTTCCGTTGTTGATATTTTGTTAACGTGTGAATAGAAATGTTCTTCTGAAGCTATAGTAATCGTATCTCTTATCAAACTACAATGATGGCCGAACGCGGAGAGTTGAGCTGACCGTGAACTCAGCGACCTGGAAAGCAGGCGGGGTAAGACGGTACGCCTTTTATTTAAAGGGCCGCATTGAAACGACTTGCTCACAGAAGCACATCAGAAAAGGGGTAGAAAAGGGGCCTGTGGAGCTATAATAATGAGGAATTCAGACCCAAGCATTGCAGTTATGCTTTATATAGACCAAAAATGTGTGATTTATAAGTAAAATGAATGATTTAAAAGCATGATATGTACCCTTTAATATTAGTGGTGAGGATTTTTCAGCGAGTCTCTAAGATATAGGGTCCGACAAGTGACTATCTTTATATATTGTGTTTGTAGATACACATACAGCACTTATTCCGAGTGTTCTCGTCACTGCGGCGGGGCGTGCAGACCCGTACTGTGTACTGTATTAATGAGAGAACATCAGCAATGGTAGATGACTCTTACTGCAGTGCACAAGGCCTAAGGAAACCAATCTCCCAGGTGGCCTGCAACCAGCACCTTTGTGCCGAGTACAGTGTTGGTCCTTTTGGTGATGTATGTAATTATTCCATTCATATTAATGTATACATCCTCAGAAGATTTTTTTTGCAGGTGTTGCACTTTTTGTTTCTTCCAGTGTTCAGTGACGTGTGGTGAGGGACAGCAGACGGCGGGAGGTGTTCTGCACCGGTGGCAGAGGAGAGCGTGTCCCTGAGCACCACTGCATGGGTGTCACACGTCCACAAGAGATCCGATCCTGTCAGAGACCAGCTTGTCACCAAGTTTTCAGATACTACACCAATGATTTTAGCTTGGTGAGAAAGGAAGGAGAGGAAAGGAATAAAGGAGAAATCCAAACAGATTGAAGTATTTTCCTTTCTCCGTCTCCTTCAGTGTACCCGTAGCTGTGGAACTGGTACTCGCGAGCGCAGAGTGGTATGCATGGATTTGGATCACAATCAATATGCAGATGATAGATGTGCTTCTCTCAGTAGACCTCATGCTGTGGAGAACTGCAACACACAGGCCTGTCCTGGAGCACAAAGTGAGCTCATTCATGGTCATTGACTGCGTGTTATGTGCTATGAGGCACTCATTCTCCACTTGTGTTGCTTTGGTTTAGTGGTGCCCAAGCGTGCAGAACCCTAGTGCTTATGAGAGCTCCTTGCTTGGATTTGTGCCTCACACCCAGGATGCAATCTCAGGTTAAAAAGCTGTAACAAATATGTTTAAATTCCTGTTTTTATTAAGCTTGTGCTCATTTCTATTGTATATGAGCTGATTCTTCATACATTTGCTTTGTGGACAGTTCACAGACCAAGCGATCCATACCCTACTGTGACTGGTCCGCATTGTGCCCAGTCATATTACGGCTGCTGTCCTGATGGCCACACTGCTGCCACTGGGCCTCGTGGAGAAGGCTGTGCCCTCGATGGCTGTCACAGGTCCAGGTACATACTGTATACAGTATAATACATAACTACTAAATAGTCATATAATCTGCCCACACATCAATACTCTTTCATAACTGATATTTTTTAGTTGTAATATCATTTTAAAAACACAGTAATCATTTAAACATCTTGTTTCCAATAAGATTACTAGAATATATATAGATTTAAATTAGGGCTGTCAAACGATTAATCATTATTAATCGGATTCAAATAAACTGTTTGTGTTTACATAATATATGTTGGTGCACTGTGTATATTTATTTTGTATATATAAATACACACACATGCATGTATATTTAAGAAAAAAATATTATTTATATATAAAATATTTATATTTATATATAATATAAAGTATATATAAATCTATATACAGTATATATATGAAAATATTTCTTAAATATATACAAGCATGTGTGTGTATTTATATACAGAAAATAAATATACACAGTGCACCCATATATATTTATGCAAACACAAACTTTTATTTTGGATGCGATTAATCGCAATGAATCGTTTGACAGCCCTAATTTATGTACAAGATATTTTAAAGTATTACTTATTTTTTTATAAATAATAGTACTACTATAAAATAAATCACTGACAATCTATTTTAAAGGGATAGTTAAAAAAATATGGTTCTGTCACAGTTTACTCACTCTCATGCATTCCATACCTGTATGACTTTCTTTCTTCTGTGAAGCAGAAGATTGAGAAGAACCAACCCGTTTTGGTTTCCATTGACACCTGTTTGAATTTGAATTGAATTTTTGTAGATAAAATAGAAGTCAACGGGAACCAAAATGGTTGGTTAACAAATATTCTTCAGAATATCTTCTGTAATGTTCCACAGAAGAAGAAAAAAGTGATTCATGTTTGATCCATTAAATATAATGAAGACATTAAAACTTAAACTGAAGGTTTGTCTGTGTGAAAACAGATACGGCTGCTGTCTGGATGGAGTAACACCTGCTCATAGTTTTGGAAGAGCAGGATGTCCTGATAGGGTATACTAGCTCATTTAATTTTCACACTCAATTTTCCTTTATGCTTCATCTATCATCATATAATTTTAGTTCATTGCTTTAACTGTCTTCCAACACATTATCTCCTTTGTTTTTAGGACTACAGTCCGATTCGTCAACCTTCTGCTAGTGTGTGCTCTTTGGGACGAGATGTTGGACCCTGTTATGACTGGACATCTCGTTTCTACTTTGATCTTTCCTCTGGCTCTTGCTCGCATTTCTGGTTTGGGGGTTGCCAGGGAAATGGCAATAACTTTGTATCCAAAGAGGAATGTGAGCAGACATGTAAGGCTTCTACCAGAGGCCTTGCCCCAAGAGAACCAACAACCAGGAGAGGGATCAATGGGGTCAGAGGCTATAGAATGAGAACCCGTGCATAAAGGGTTAAAAGAAGGGTCATTGCAATACCACAACAAACAAATCAAACTTAAACATGTAGACAAAACAACAATGTATTCAAATGTGCACACAACAATTTTGCGCTGGCTAATATGAAAGGCATCTTGGGTTTATACTAACATATATTGACATTAATTTATGAAAAATATTGAGTGTCCCCCCAAGCTTGTTGTTGTTGTTTAAGATAAAAACATTTACTTTTTAAGTATTAAGCATTAAAACAGCAAGTCATTTTTATTATTTTTAAATATTTCAATCTCAGCTGTTTCGTCAATTTCATGAAAATACATTTGCTGTTTAGAATTAAGCTAAAATCATTTTCCCTTTTCTTTATGTTTCTATATCCATACATCCATGTACTTCAAATGTATACTCTTTTGCTAAACCATTAAAGTGCTAACACAAACTGAGAACACTGATTGTTTATGTATTCCACCCAAGAATTTACCAGAATAAATCTCTTGTGACCTACAGAATTTGAGACAATCTTGCATGCAAATTTCTGTTTTTATTTTATTCGTTTATTTAACAGGGACAGTGCAAATTACAGTAAGTATGCCAGGGTTGGCTTACAGGCAATTTTTCATCTGTAGTTCCTGGACAGAATGTTACAAAGTCGCCCTGAAAACAAATATCAAATGTAAAAATCAAAAATGATGAAAGATAGTAAAATTATGGTATAAACATTCATAAAACAAACAAATAAAAAAGCAAAGGCACATAAAAGGATGCACATTATATTAGGCTTGATCTGAACACAAGACAAAACGATACTGTTGCAAAAAGTCAAAGCCATAATTTGCTGATCATTACAATACACTTAAAAGGTGCATTGCAAACAAGTTGTAGGTGCATACCACCACCTACTGTACTGGAGTGTGTCTCATGGTATCATCAGAGAATGGTATCATCATGTCATTTTACAATTATTTGAATTCAACCGTGTCTTTTAAAATGTAAATAGTGCCTTCCTGATGATTCTTATCTCCTCTCCTTCTGATCCCAGATATCACTCCCGCCCTGCCTCCTGACATGTTCAACATTTTCTTTAACCCCACAGTTTTCACAGTTCTCACTATTCCTTTCCCCATTAAAGATAATATATTAATTTATTATTATATTATATTATTAATAAATAATATGTCATTCAGCCCTGTGTGATACAAACAAGAGTCTTGTCATTACATTTTCCTCTCTCCAGCTCTTTTACATATAATTCTTTATACTGACATTTTTTTGGTATTTTATTATATCTCCTTCCTTTCTTGTCTTCCTCCCACAATTTCTGCCACATTTCTTTCAAGTCCTTTCATCTTAACCACCACCGCTTTTCCTTCGCCTTTAACTAACGTTAATGGAATTGTAACTTTACGTTTTATTTAACAATGCCTTTTTAGCCAGTCTGTCTGCAAGCTCGTTCCCTTTTACCCCATCACGTGCTGGCACCATAAACTGTAAAAAAATAAATAAATAAAAAAGGCTGTCACCCAACAAAACTGTTCGTCTCTAAATCTTATCTGACCGCTGTTTCATTTTTGGAGTTAAAATAAATTCCCTTTTGTGTAACGTGACACACGCTTTTATTTTGAAAAGCCAAATCGTCACCGCCGTTACCGGAAGTGAATGTTCGTTGCACATTTATGCTCTTTCTGTTGCTGCTCTCAGCCGTCAGCGGTTAGCACATCGTTCATTGTGACGTTTAGATACCAGGAGCCGATATGGTATGTATTTCAGTTTTATATTATGTATTATGGTATATATTGTTGTCGTTTGTCTTGTAAGAAAACCGTGTTTTGTCGTGTGCCTTTACACGGTAAAAGATGAACGCGGGCAGCTAACGTTAGCAGCAGTGTGAGTGTAGCAAGGCAATGTCGATTCTTTTAAAGAAAATTAAAGTCCGGTGGAATATTTCTACATTCTCTTTCTACATGGTTAAGCACTTGCTTAACTATTTACCTTCACAAAGAGTAAATTAAACTAACTAGTTTTTAAGTTCACCCGTGTGGTAGTATCTGTCTTCTTAGTAATCTCGACTGTTTTGTTTTGGGGGAGGGTTGGAGTCCAACAGCTGGTGTTTTCAGAGTCTTATTCCAGAGATTCCGTGTGAATATTTCAGCGAGTTATATTTTTAATTTTACTTAGTTCATTTGACAAACGAGAATATCAGAATAAGATGTCATCCATTTTATATAAATGTGATCTGTTAATTTCATTGTCATATGTAAAATAGCACTAGCAAGTTATAAGCAATAGAGGGCTCCACATTATTAGATACTTTCTGGTGATTTTACGGTATATTTGGCCTTTCTAATATATATATTTTTTTATGCATTTTTGTTCTTTAACATATAATTTACTTAAACTTGTTTTTTCCTGATCTTCAGTCTCACACTATTCTGCTGGTGCAGCCCACCAAGAGACCAGAAGGCAGAACATATGCAGACTATGAGTCTGTCAACGAATGCATGGAAGGTAGGATGTTTTGTATCATTTTTAATGGACTAGAAATTAATGTCATGAACTATTCTAATGCATTTTATTCATAATCATTAACACCCCTTCCCTCCTACAAAAAGGAGTCTGTAAGATGTATGAAGAGCATCTGAAGAGGATGAATCCCAACAGTCCCTCCATCACGTATGACATAAGCCAGTTATTCGACTTTGTTGATGATCTTGCTGACCTCAGTTGTCTTGTGTAAGTAATCAGACTTTTTAAGTCAAGTCAAGTCACATTTATTTATATAGTGCTTTTCACAATACAGATTGTATCAAAGCAGCTTCACAGTGATAACATGAAAGTAGTACAACACAGATCAATAATATTGTTAAATGTTAAATAAACCCAACTAAGCAAGCCAAAGGCAAGGCGACAAGTTATGCACTTTTTACACAACAGTGCATAACTGAACGCATAAGTCTTACCAATCATGTCCATTTCTCTGACTCGTTTAAACAGGTACAGGGCAGACACACAAACCTACCAGCCCTACAACAAAGACTGGATCAAAGAAAAGATCTACGTGCTGCTGAGGCGTCAGAGCCCAGCAGGCAGGAAAATAAGGAGTGTAAAGGCTGAATTATTTCTAAAGCTAGTCCCCAACTGTATCAGAACTACGCTACATCACAATAGAAATATAGGGGAACCAAGTGGTGAAGTGATGCCGCTTAGTTCAGATTTTGTTGAATGCATGTCTATTCAGTCAGTATGTCAAAGAATAGATTGAAAATATTTTGCATTTTAAATAACATTTTTGTAACCGGAGTTAGGGACTTGGGATATTTATCACGCAATGTATTTTCTTGTGTTTTTTTTTATTGTGGTTTAAATTTTTTTTTTTTATTCAGTAAAGTATAAAACTTACACATTTCAGATTATGGAGATAGTTCTGAGTCATCTTATATCCCAACTTTTGTCCTCAGTACTGTTTCAGGTTTTGTTAACCCTCTCTGTTTTGTGTATGTATCCAGTATTCACCACTGGAAAATAATAAAAATTTCTCAAAAAATCTTAATGTCAATATGTCTTCTTTGTTTTTTTCACAGCAAGGATGCATTCAATCTATCAATAGTGACAGACATAATGTTACAAAACTGTTTTCAACATTGGTAACACATTTTTATTGAACACTAAATCGTATTAGTATAATTTCTGGAGAGTCATGTGACAAGACTGGAATAAATCTGCTTTTATTTTAAATTGAAATAAAATCAGCACAATATTACTGTTTCACTGCATTTTGAACAAATAACTGGTAAGCAGTTGCTCATCTTTATATCTATCTTCTGAAACAAAAGCGTGACCGTCCATCCTGTTTTTTAAACACAGCAGCACACTGTTACAGGGGTCATTGTTCAATTAATAACCTGCTGAACAAATTCCTATAATAAGAATATAATATAGTACGGAAGTTTCTCCGACAATTCCCACACCCTTGCACCGCTTTACCTGTTGTACAAAAACTTTTATGAGTTCTTTGCGATCTAAAAACAAACTTTTCTATTGTTGAGACTTCATTACATTTTTCTAGATTCTAAACAACCTTTGTACTGTAAAGCACAGCATTACACTGATTGTTTAATTACTGAGAACATTAGTTGCCAATACCTATTGGAGTGACATCTGTGATCATGCTTGGTGCTGTATTGAAAACCCCAAAAGGTTTCATTCTGTTTTGTTGATTACATGATTGCTATGTATTCGTATTGTTCTTAAAAAGTTAAGTAACTTTTGCGGAAGCGCATACATTTATTTATGACAGTTACTGGTTAACCAAGGAAACAGCTGAGTTCAAGACTTCAAAGTACTATAGGAACACAGTAACGCTAGATACAAGTATAAGATAAAGCTGCATCAATTTCTATTTTGTAACAGATTTGCAATCTAGACAGTCTGATTAAATCTGTGTAATGATAGTAATGATGTGCTCTGGTTTCAGGCACACTCTTGCATTGGGAAAATTTAGATTAACTGTAGTGTTATCAAATATCACTATAGTGGGCAATTCTGGCCCTTCTATGTGCTTTTATATTTACATTAATTTGATTAAAAAAACATTTCTTAAAGGTGCAATGTGTAAAACTTTTGAGGATCTATTTACAGAAATGCAATATGACATCTGTAATTATGTTTTCAATGGTGTATAAAGAACTTGCAATAAACTCTAATGTTTTTATTACCTTAGAATTTATATCTATATGACCGCAGGCACCCCCTTCTATAAAGGTCGACACATTGTGACGTCATGTTTCTACAGTAGCCAAACATGAACAAACATCGCTACAGAGCGCGTTTTGTCACTACCTTGAAAGAGAAGCAGCAGAAAGCTAGAAGCTAGTAGTGACTATTCCCTTGTCAGTGGTGTAAAATATGTAGTTGGATTGTTTCATTTAACTTTAGTTCTTCTCCCTCACTGTGTTATGGCTATGCTATGTGGGGATAAATGTGCTGGTTACGTTCGTGAGATTAGTACACTTGTCATTGACCGTGAAAAAAGTATGTTACAGGAAACTCCATTCCGTCGATCGCAGTCAATTAGTCAATCTTGGAAGCATTTTCAGTCGATCTTGAAGAGTTTTCAAAATCAGAGAAAAAAAGCCTTTTGTGTGTAGTAAATGGTGTCTAGGGAATGCTATTATGTCTGGCTATTTTCTGCTGTTTCAGACAAACGATATGTTTGTCCCGTTTCAGCCACCAGTTAGCTTCTTCGAAAGCAAGGGTGAGTAGTGGGCTGAGCCCTTAGTGCAACTCGCAACCGAATCGCTAAATGTCTAAAAAAAATACACACTGCACCTTTAAGCAGTACTCAATAAAAAAATTATAATAATTTGTCAAACTTTGGGGTCAGAAAAATTTTATTTTTCCTTAGCGGGCCTATGGTCCCATTGCAGTCTGCCATACTATTGATATAAAGGTCTCATCTAGTTTATGCTTTCAAACATTTTTGAGTTCATTCAGATTTGAGAGACACTGACAATAGTGGTTTCTGAGTGAATGGTGAATTGTTAAACTTTCGAAACCATCCAACCTGATCTCATGTGATAAAATTTAACTATTTTATGAGGTGGCCACATTGTATGAATTGGTATGATGTGATTAACATTTTTCGAAGAAAAAAAGGGAAGTTCCAAACTCCTAAAATTAACCATCAGTTATTGATTGGATGAGGCAGATATGCATGTGAATTGTGAGAAAGGGGCAGGAGAAGTCCTGCATAGAAAAGTCTGTCGTTTCACCCAACTGATCGAGTTACGACATTTAGATAAAAATATAAACAAAAAAAGTAAAAAATGAAACATGCATGGATGAATCGTTTACATTAAGATCATTAAGAACAAGATGAATTTATAAAAAAGGGCTAATTTTAATTTAATCCTGAGTGTAACCATGTTAATCACCTAGAAACCACCCACAACAGCATAGCAACCAGTCTACCAGTCTAACCTATTATCAACAACTTAGAAAATCCCTTGCAGCTTGCAACACCATAGTATTATGTTGGTAAGTTTTGCATGTGCAAGCAACACTAAAAATGTAGTTTGTAATTAATTTTATAGTTATATAATATACAAACTGGTGGAGCAACCTAGTTATGGCTGTAGAACACATTGGCTATGATAAGGGCTTGGCCATGATCCAAAGCATAGCTTGGACTGGAATACCAGCTTGGGGTGGCCTGTTTTTCCAACAGTGGATTCTCCTGTTACTTATAATGGCTGTAAATGAAACTACAATGTATTCGGCCACGGAGACAAAATAACAGCACAACTAAGCGCATCTGTATTTAATTTTCCTGTATGAATGACAAAACATGAAGTCCATTTTCTTTACGCGCGCTCCAGCAGTCATTTTCGCGCTTACTTTCACTCTCATTCACATTCATCTCCATGACATGTCCCTTCTTCTTTTTCACAAGCTGCGAGTGTTTGAAGTTACGAAACAACCGTGTGGCGTGTGTTTGCGCTGGTCATTTTGGTGGACTGTGTCTTTAAACTGTGGCGGCGGCCCTGCGCCTGCAGCACAGGAAACCCCGTAGCGACTTCTGAGGGGACCCAAGATGGCCGAATCTTCACAGTGGGGCTAATAATTACTTTTCGTCACGTCGCTGCTATTTCACGGTGCTCGACGGTCGCGCTGGCCATTCGCCATCCCGGAAAGAGAAACGAACGAGTCTATTCGATTAGTTGCATTGGGGAATGTTTATCTATGTGTGAAACAGACTGGCTGGTCCATTCGCGGCCCTTAGCCAGAATATGGCGGAATACTTGGGGAAAATATAGCTTAGCTTATTATGAACGCGCCGCTTTATACACGACTCTTCCCGAATGTCCACCGGTCGCGCACGAACATAATTATCAAATAGCATAATCGGTACGTCTTAGGAGTTTATTCGCGCACGCTTTGAACGTTTATGTGTATAAAATAATAAATAAAAATGACTCGCGCGAAGAGATAGCCTGCTAGCTGAGGCGCTAGCTACGCTAACCCCGTTTGACTGAATTAGTCGCAGCGTTAGCCTAGCTAGCTTAAAGTAAAGGGGCACGGAGAAAAATAAACACATTCTGCATTCGTGCTCTGGCTGCATACTTTTAAACGAATCTCTCGCCGTTTCATCCCCTTTTAGAAACGGGAGTGCTTTTTGTTGTTACGTTTATAAATATTTCAAAAATATTGAGTATGTTGTGGAGAGTCTCGGCTGCACACAGCACAGCAGCTAGCTGACCATTGCTAGACTGGTCAGAATATTTTTTTCTGGAAAGCACAAGTTTACTGTTGTAGACCCCACAACAACATACTGCATCAGCCTCGAGACAGCTTGCCTCTGACAGCCATACATTTCAGCTTGAAGTTGACAGCCGGTTCTGTTGCCTCTTTCAAGGCAAGGACGTTGAGATTTATTGAATTAAAGGCGAAAGTCTGTTTGAGAATTACTTGCAAGGATGACTGACACTCGCAGACGAGTAAAAGTGTACACTCTGAATGAGGATCGCCAGTGGGATGATCGGGGGACGGGACATGTGTCATCCGCCTACGTGGAGAGACTGAAAGGCATGTCTCTCCTGGTGCGCGCCGAAAGTGATGGTAGGTTTCAAAACACTACAAAAATGATGTAATGGTCACTTTTGATTGAGACTGCAATTAAGATGTGCCCGTTCTTTAAAACAGGATCACTGCTGCTGGAGTCAAAAATAAACCCTAACACCGCCTATCAGAAACAGCAGGTGCGTTTGAAATGACATGATCTTATTGACAACTCGTCAGTGCATTTGTGAACGTAATATGTGCTTTAAATGTCTTGGTTAAAACTAGTCAAGTATACATTAGTCTTATAAATATGCAAAACAGCACAGGTGAATATGATTAATATCACATAACATACTTCCCCAGTTGGGGATTCACAGTACAACAACCCTGTTAAGCTTATGATATAAAAGTCAGACATAGGAAATAATAATCAGAAACAATTTCAGAACAGAAAATTATAAGAACAGTTTAATGAAATATTAGACAATTTAAAAAAAAAAAATGCTTGACCTGCATGTGTGTTTTGTTTGTACATCATATTTGATGACACCCGAGAAGGAAAAAAATACATTTTATTCAGGTGTTCAAACTGATGGACCAAATCATGCAAGAATATAACATGTAATGCAGTGCAATACAACAAAGTAATGATTGAGAGATAAACAAACAAATGTTCCGTAAAAGCCTGTTGTCATTCTTCATACATAGATTGTAACCATAGATGGACAATAAGGTAAATCTGAGGCCTTAGAAATCCATGTATCAAATATGATTTAATAGATGATTTAATATGTTTAGTTTGATAATTACTCATTCACATGTACCAATTTGCATAAACTTCCAAAACTTTTCTTTAAAGTATAAGAGTTAAAGGTTTTCACAGAGGGGGTTTTGCATTCGCTTTTTTAATCACTCCATGAATAAAATATAGTCAACAGTCAGAATATTTTTTTTAATGAATAAAATATTAAATAAATCAGGCAAATGATATATTAAGCCCTCTGTAAAAACAGAATATAGAACTGTAAAGTTTGGTGTATGTGATTTACTGAAGTTGAGATTTCCGATACAGCACATTAACTAATTTAGAGAAAACAGCCTTTAAAGTTATTTATTGTTATTAAAATCTGCAGACACAATAAACTCTATAAAGTGTAACAAATTCAATATTTAAAGATTTGGATGTTTTCTATCTACTAGTTTGAAAGAAGACATTCTGCGCAAGCAAAATAGC
The DNA here is from genome assembly GCA_030378365.1 of Hybognathus amarus. Lineage (NCBI taxonomy): Eukaryota > Metazoa > Chordata > Actinopteri > Cypriniformes > Leuciscidae > Hybognathus > Hybognathus amarus. The sequence goes on from JAQIUQ010002097.1 coordinate 48,148, forward strand.
TCAAAATTGACAAGTGTCATGAAAAAAGCTGTTTAGCCTGTAGTGTCTTGCCTTAAACTGTAGATCCCTGTATGTTAGTACTTGCAGAATATCACTTCCTTGTGTCATTAACCCGTTTTTCGGGTATTTCTCTTTGAAGGACACATTAATAGTCTGGTCTGAGGCTGAAAACTATGACCTGGCCCTCAGCTTCCAGGAAAAGGCTGGCTGTGATGAGATCTGGGAGAAAATATGTCAGGTGCTTATCATAATGCTTATCATAATGATGTACATTAATAATATTTTCTCTAGGCTTCTCTATGTACTGCATGTTTGTGTAGTGCTCCTATTCTGAAAGCCTTTTTGTGTGTGTTTACAGGTCCAGGGAAAGGACCCCTCTGTAGACATCACCCAGGAGCTGATAGATGAGTCTGAAGAGGAGCGCTTTGATGACATGTCTTCTCCTGGCCTTGAACTTCCACCATGTGAGCTCTCCCGGCTAGAGGAGGTGGCCGAGCTGGTGGCCTCGTCCTTACCTTCTCCGTTACGGCGGGAAAAACTGGCCCTGGCGCTGAGAGAACGAGGGCTACATCCGCAAGCTGCTGGAGCTGTTTCGCGTGTGCGAGGACTTGGAGAACCGTGAAGGCTTGCACCACCTCTATGACATCATCAAAGGCATTTTCCTCCTCAACCGCACGGCGCTCTTCGAAGTCATGTTCTCCGAAGAATGCATCATGGATGTGATCGGGTGTCTGGAGTTTGATCCGTCGCTACCCCAACCTCGGAGGCATCGAGAGTTCCTGACCACCACGGCAAGATTTAAAGAGGTCATTCCCATTTCAGACCCGGAGCTGCGGCAGAAGATTCACCAGACGTACCGGGTGCAGTATATTCAGGACATGGTGCTGCCTACCCCCTCTGTCTTTGAAGAAAACATGCTCTCCACGCTCCACTCCTTCATCTTCTTCAACAAAGTGGAGATTGTTGGCATGCTGCAGGTGGGTTTTCTTACTCAGCCGCATTTCACGTGATCAGTAGTGCATACTGCACTTTGTAGCATTAGTGGTTGATTAGGGATGTGACACTGAGGATATTTTCCCACCGGTTAATCGACGTGTGAAAATACCGGTATCACCGTCGGGGGCTTTTAAATTGCTAATTTGAAAGCGAAATTAAAATGTCCACGTCCACATGAGCATTTATAATGGTGCAGCGCAGCGTGAACGTTTTGTTCTGCACTTTATTCTGCTCGCTTCGCACCTGTGGACATTATGAATGCCTGTGCGGACGTGCATTTTAGTTTCGCTTTCAAATTAGTGCAATTTGGGGGTGTATTGCTTAAATGGTGAGTTCATTAGCCTATTATTCTTAATAAAAAAACACAACAAAACAGTACAATGACAAATCCGCTTAAATAGGTACTTAGACAGCAATTTTTCCGCCATCACTTTGTCAATCAGATCCTCACTCTCGTGATAAATGAAATCTGACTCCTGCTGCTGATCTGTACTGTGACTCTTGTTCGGCTTTCAATTTGTTTAGCAGATAAGTTCAGTTTTTAATTGTATTGCAAATGTTCAGTTTTTAGTTGTACAGCTGTGGGACATTTATTTCACGATATATGTGGCACCCTCCTCCCCCTTTCAAACGCTGTTCATGTGCATTTGTTGTTATCTGGAGCTGGCCAACTTTATCGTGTGGAGCTATGTCTACTGAGGTGGGTAATACATCATACATAGTATCATATGGCGTGTGTGTTAATGTCAAATTGCCATAAAGCAGTTTGGCTTTCTCGCTCGCTCTCGCTTCTCACAAGACTTCCTATTTCCAACTTACCAGGACGTTAGTCCTCATGTTGCAAGGTTGGTTTTCCGCCTGGGAACGCTGGGGGGAGCGGGGAAAGTCACCATTCTTACTAGAACAGGTTATTTAACCATCCAAATGATCCCCTTCAGTTTGGATGAGTTAAAATAGTCCCTGAATGTTCCCCTTTAACTTAGAGCCAGACCGATGTTATCGGCCGACCAATATTCCAATATAGGCATTTTCCAAACTATCGGTATTGGCAGTGATAATGGCCGATAAATGAATATTTTAAAAATAAAATAAAAACGGACGAAACACTTTTCAATCATCTCTCCTTGGCCTGTTATATTGAATGTTTTACATTTTGCAGTATGACGTTATCCATTGCTAAATTATGGCTCATCATTGACTAGCTAACCACAAAGCTAGCTAATGCCACTATCATCAGTGGAAGACCGCTAACGGTAACATTAACGAGCTTTGAAACCACAATGAACTTTTTCTGCCTAAATAAAGTAATGATTACTGTATTTTAACTAGCAGTTACAGTCCCTGCATTGCAAAATGTAAGTTAGACTTGCCAGGAGTGAACATTTAGACAGAGAAAAAGTATCAAACGTATCTTATGCATAAAAGTTAGCTTAAAAAATCAAAAAAATATCGGCCGATATATCGGATTTTAAAACCCACAAATATTAGTATCGTATCGGCCTTAAATCCTTTATCGGTCGGGCTTTAACTCTACTGAGTGAAACAAACTTTAAATTAACTCTCCATTTAGGCTTATAGCATCATATCTCACAGGTAATGTACATTGTCAGGCTCGCTATGCGTCATTGTTCCTTCTCACCACGGTTTTCAGAGCAGCAACTTCCATCTCAAATTCATTGCATCCTCGGCAAAAACCTTGCTTGCAGAGGCTGCAGTGAATAAGTTTACATGTTTGTGTTGCTGCTGCTAATATTTCCCTGTTTACATTATATGGTGGGTTGCACTGTGGTTCTTTGCTGTAAAGGTCATCAGATATGTTTTCCACACCAAAAGGTCTACAGATTAAGAATATCAGCGCTAACTGTTTTTGCATGTAATCATATTTAGTAGAAAACCGGCAACAGTAGATTTCAAGAGTAAAGTGGGAGTGTTCGTTATTTAAGATATTTTTTTATCATTCAGTTGGATTTTACTGCAGTTGTAGTTAAAGTGAGTTAAAATATATTGTAGGAAAATGGTTTGATATTAATCACCTAAGCCTTACAGTGGAATTGTTTGATATTGGTTGGAGTTAGGGGAGGGGGCTTGTTTCCATGGGAACAGCACCATCATGTTCTTTAGGGCCATATCATGTGATGTCACAAACGCTTGGCAGGCGTGCTGGATGATCATTTTCTCCAACCCCCAGCAAGCTTCTTTAGTACAGTAGTTTCATCCATCTTTGCAGATAAGGGTGCGTATTATATGGCTATACTATTGTTTTAATATTACCATATCCCATTATGACCTGAATGCAATCTAGTAGATCTTAAATAAACTGGCCTTAGATACTAAAAGCTATTTCTTGTGATTCTCTGAGCAATTAGATGTACTTTCCCATGACCGTATGATATGATCACTTTTTTCGTTCGCTTGATTTGTTCCTCTTTTTTTAGGTGTAATCTCTTATGTACATGACAAGGTGATGCAGTAAAATACAGTATCAGTCACATGTCTTACCTTGGTGTCGACGTGCATTGATCAAATATACGTCACAAGTCACCCACATTCAGCTAGAGGTCAAGTTATGTTGCAGAACAGATTTGAGCCTCTTTCTGATTTATAACTTTATATTGAGTTTAAATGACATTATGATAATGTATATAAGCAATTATCATTTATCAAATACCAGGTTTAATGTGGCAAATCTGGCTAAACAAAATGATTAATGGTTGTAATTCACACAATACGGAAGTAATGGGATTGAGTATCAGAAAATACAGTGAATACAGGCTATTTCAATAAAAATTTCATCTAAATATTTAATTATTCTAGTAGGAGTGGGAATCTTTAATGGGGAAATGAAGCAGTCAATCAAGTTTACATCATTTACCAGATGGATTTTCACTATAATCAACATTTATATAAGAAACATGACAAATGTAAACATATAAAGAAAAAGAAAAAGCGTTATATTTTCGCTGCCATTGTGCAGTATTCTAACATGTGACGTCACGGGGTTGGTTGTCTTTATCAGGTGTTGGCGAGACGGGAAGATGATGGCAGACATTTTGAACAATGTTTCTATGTGCAGTTTGTAAACATAACATTAGACGTCATCTTTTTGTCTGGTACTAATAAACTCCACTAAGTTAGCTTAACACTAAGTTAGCATTAGCTAGTTCATGCTTACAGCTGTTAGCTAATAGTGACTGTACCTAACATTAGTTGTTCGCGGTCAAAACACTGGTGTGAACAGTTTGATGTCGAGGATATTCACTGCCCAGAGACTATTAAACTAAAGCCAACCAACCCTGTGATGTCACATGTTAGAATACTGCACAATGGTGGCGAAGGATCCAAGTTTCCTTTTATACGTTTACATTTGTCATGTTTCTTCTATAATTGTTGATTATAGTGGAAATCCATCTTGTAAATCATGTAAACTTGATTGACTGCTTCATGTCCCCTTTAAGCACCTTACCATCAGATTCTGGGGGTCACGATCCGATTTCAAACGATTCTTGATCTACCTTTTTTTATTAATTAATTAGTTTACTTTAGTTTATTAAATTTAAAGTAAAATCCGTGTTTGTCTCAGCCCGCCCAGTTACATCCGGTTCTGCATCAGAAGTCGGTTTTGCATTAGGTGGAGATGTGTGAATAGGTGGAGATGGTGGCAAAGTTTGCTGTTTAGAAAAACTTCCTGTGATTTAATGTGAATGATGTTAACAACATTGTGAGGCAGTTAGTTGTCACACATAAGAGTAAAAAAGAGAAGGGCTTTAAATTATATATTTCGAGCTACATCAACAACTTTGAGGGTGAGTATTCTCTCATATATTTGCGAAAACTGACTAGCGAATCAGTTTCTAAAATCGTTGTCTCCGTTTCTGAGTAACTGAATTTTATTAAAGTTTTGCCGCTATACACTTCTCCTGCAGAACACGCTATGCGGAAGTAAAGAAGCTGGCTGAGATCCTATCGGATAAACGTCAGCAGGGTTCGTGCATAGAGCCCATTGTGATTTTTCTGCTTTAAAAATTGTGATTGCAATTTAAAATGTAAATATAATGTCCAAAATTGTGTTTTTATACATAGATAGGACTAATAATAAAATTGATAATAATAATAATAATTAATATTTCTATTGCTTAATAAAATTAAAATGATAAATATTTATTTTGTAATAACAATATTGCACTGCAAGAGGGCTGTCACTATAAATCATTAGAAAGGTCTAAGGTTTTATTATAAAAGCTTACATTGTTATGAAAAAAAAAATCTGTGATGATAATTTTTTAAAGGGTTATTGGTTCAGCCCAAAATGAAAATGATCCCCTTAGGTTGTCCCAAAATATGAGTTTCTTTCTTCTGTTGAACACAAAAGAAGATATTTTGAAGAATGTTGGTAACCAGACAGCTGACAATAGTAGCATTTTAATAGTACATTCTTTAAAGTATCATCTTTTGTGTTCAACAGAAGAAAGAAACTTGTACAGGTTTGGAACAACTTAAGGGTGAGTAAATTATGACAGAATTTTCATTTTTGGCTGAACTAACCCTCTATTTTTTTTTTGTCAGGAAATCATATGCATCCACTGAGAGAGAGAGAAAAAAACTCCTGTACACTCCTCTATCACTACACTGGAGAAAAACTTGTGGATTTGCATGTTTACTTAATTTCTTTAGTGAGAAATTATTTGTACTTTTTTGCACAAAATAGGGTGTGGACAGCATGCGTGTCTGGTTCCTTCCACTGTAGGAACATTAAGCCAAAATATCTCAGAAATGATCTTTGCCAACTATCACGGTTGCAGAATAAAATAGAGACGTTTTGACTGATGAAACTAAAGGCGATAAACATATTTATAGAACAATTCTAATTGCATATCCTTGTATACAACAAAATATAATTTCTGCCTCATTCTGTGATATGAAGCCACATCAGATCACAAAAGGCAGTTATTTTGAACACTCAACTCTAATTTATATAGTAAGTTTGGAGAAAAATATCGCTAAATGTTCTCTTTTGTTGGACAACAGATCTGTAAATGCTTATTACAAGTATTTGGAAAAATGTTTGGAGCATATTGCTTTTTCTAATGCACATTTAAGTCCCTGTAAAGGCAATTCTACAAAAGAAATCTGAACATTATAAATGTTAGAAATGTAATGCTAAAACATAATACTAAGACTGAACTGTGAAGTACTGAATTGTGGAGTTCACCATTGATATTTCCGGATTTTTTTGGCGGGTCTCTCCTCTCCTCTCTGCTCGTTATGTGCCCTGTCAAGCGCAGCAGTCATTGTGTTCTACATCTCTCACCGAATCAAAAAAGGCTTTGGCGGGACAAAAATTTGCTTTGGCGGCCTGCCAAAAGTGGATGATCTGATGGGTTTTAAGAAGATTAAATACAACCGAAACTAAAAAACAGACCCGGCCTCTATTTGAGACCGGCCTTTATTTACCCAAACCTGCAGCCACACCAGGTGTGTAAAAGAGACAGGCGTCTATTTGGGACTTGGCTATTATTTGAAGTTTTACGGTACTGCTGTTATCGTTACTATATCGGTTTATGTTAATTTAAGATATAACTGACTAGGTTTACATGAATGGCCTACTCACCAAGTCGGCCATTTTGACATACTTTTGTTTGTGTTCTTCCATTCAAGTGCAAAAAGACGTGAAATAGAACTTAATTCAGCACCTGCGAGCCCCTCCCCGTCAAACTCTGCTCACAAACGCGCAAACACCAAACAGAGCCCTCTGCTTCTTCCTGCACCTGAATCTGAATGCTTAAAAATTGCTTGTATGTTTACTATATATACACTACCGGTCAAAAGTTTTGGGTCGACGCAATTTTTTTTTAGTTTTTTAAAAGAAGTCTCTTCTGCTCACCAAGGCTGCAATTTTTTGATAAAAAATACACAAAAAACGCAGTAATATTGTGAAATATTATGAGAATTTAAAATGACTTTTTTATGTTAATATATATTAAAATGTAAATTATTCCTCTGAAAAAAGCTGAATTTTCAGCATCATTACTCCAGTCTTCAGTGTCACATGATCCTTCACAAATCACTCTAATATGATGATTTTATGCTCCAAAACATGTATGATTATTATCCATGTTGAAAACAGTTTTTTACATTTTTATTTCAGGATTCTTTGATGAATAGAAAGTTCAAAAGAACAGCTTTTATCTGAAATGGAAAGCTTTTGTTACATTAAACACTACCCTTTAAAAAGTTTGGGGGCAGTAAGAATTTTTATTTTATTTTTTGGGGAAAAAAAGAAATCAATACTTCTATTCATCAAGGATGAGTTACATTGATAAAGTTACAGTAAAGACATTTATAATGTTAGAAAAGATTCTAATTAAATAAATGCTGTTCTTTGAACTTTCTATTCATCAAAGAATCCTGAAATAAAAATGTAAAAAACTGTTTTCAACATGGATAATACAATACAAGTCAAACGATACAAGCAAATAGTAGATAATAAGAAGGAACAAAGAAACCAGCAATAAACAGTGTTATCAGTACCTAACATTTTCCAGTCAAGACAAGAACATTATGGGATTTTTCTCGTTCTGAGCTTTACTCTGCTGTTTAATTATTACTGATGATATCATAAACAGCGGGAGATCTAATAAGCTGCATTCACACCAATGCACAGATCTGTTGAGACATCAGATGTTTTGTCCAGTCTAATCCCTTAAGGCACAGCTGACTCTTTACTATAATTTTCATGTCATAAAAGCATAACGACATAACCTTTAAATATATAAAGGTTAATGTAAAAACCAGAGCTTTGTTTCTTATGTGTGTTTGTTTGTTTGTTTTTTTTCAGGATGATGAGAAATTTTTGACTGAGCTCTTTGCACAGCTAACTGATGAAGCCACGGATAACGACAAGCGGCATGAACTGGTATGATAGCAGCATTACTAATGGATGCCTCCTCCTCAACATAATGGATACATACAAAACTCATATTGTGTGTCACATCCAGGTAAATTTCCTGAAGGAGTTTTGTGCATTTTCGCAAACGTTACAACCACAGAACAGAGATGCGTTCTTCAAAACTCTTTCCAACATGGGAATCCTGCCAGCGCTGGAAGTTATTCTTGTAAGACATCCTTGCTATTTTAAAGAGCAGATTTATTGTCAGGTGTTTCTTTTTTCTTTTTAAAATGTTAACATCTTTACTAACGAGGAATTACCTTTTGTATTGTATGTTACTCGAGATCTAAAACAGTCTTTGCTTGAACTTTCCTATCAATGAAAACCATGCTGTATTTAACGTGTGTGTACTTGTTAAAGGGCATGGATGATGTGCAGGTGCGTGGAGCAGCCACTGATATCTCTCTCCTACCTGGTGGAGTACAACCCCTCCATGGTGCGAGAGTTTGTTATGCAGGAGTCTCAACAGAACGATGATGTAGAGTCAGACATGCCCACTGACCCATGTGATCATTCAATCTGCTTGTCGCCTTCTCTAATTGTTTCTTTTTACAGGACATTCTGTTGATAAATCTGATCATTGAGCATATGATCTGTGACACGGATCCAGAGTTGGGTGGAGCTGTACAGTTAATGGGATTGCTCAGGACGCTAGTGGACCCAGAGAACATGCTGGCTACTGCTAATGTGAGACTTGTTTTCATATAAATACAGTACAATGTATCAAATATACACATTCATTGTCAGAAAAAAACATACTCCTTTAATTTAATTAACTGTCTGGTCCCTGCAGAAAACAGAGAAGACTGAGTTCTTGAGTTTCTTCTATAAGCATTGCATGCATGTGCTCTCAGCTCCACTTCTTGCCAACACCACCGAAGAAAAACCCAGCAAAGGTAATAATTTGGGTTTTATGTGCATGCATGCAGACCTTTTTGAATCATTGCTCAATTGAAATTTGCGTACATATTTAAAGACGCAAGATTTCTCAGAAATCTGCAGATTTCTCACTCCATGTGTTTGTCTTGTCAGATGATTTCCAGACGTGTCAGCTGCTGGCTCTGATCGTAGAGCTGCTCACTTTCTGTGTGGAGCATCACACGTATCACATAAAGAACTACATCATCAACAAAGACATCCTCCGCAGAGTACTGGTGCTCACGGCTTCTCAACACGCTTTCTTAGCCTTATGTGAGTATTTCCACACACGCACATACATATAACATTCATAACACCAACAATGTATATTTTTAATGTTTTTAAATGTTTAATTAAAACATTTTAGGCTTACATTGAAGTGTACATTTAGTAATTACTAAATGATTTGTTTTTTTTTTCATATAAGTAAGGTTTTTTCCCCATTAAGCTAAAAAAAAATTTAAACAAATTTATAAAGATTGATTTGTTGGCAATTTTCATACTATTCTTATGCTGCCTTGGTTTTGTCTCTGACACACAAAGCATTTGTGCTCAGATCAGATCCTCTGCTAATCAACTGTGGTTATAGTGTTTTTTGTTTTAGTGTTTTGTTAATTTTTTGTCATATTTAATTCCAATATTTAAATTTTATTTAATAAGCTAATTATATAAAACTATTGTCAGTGCAGTATAAATAAACTGGTTCTATGCCTTCATTAATAAAACTTATTTAAAATAATACAAGGCTTAAGACATTTATAAAAATGCCTTCTATATTTCTGTTTTGCTTTTTACTCTATTGTACCGAACCGTGATGTCTGAACCGAGCCATGACTTCTGTGTACATTATCGAGGCTGAATCCAGCTTCTTATTCGCAGGTTCTTATTGACGCTATCCGTCCCACCAATAAGAAGCTGCGAAAAGAAGCTGGATTAAGCCTCCTTTTTAATTATTTTAGTCTTCCATGGTTGTGTTGACATTTCTGACTTGGGATTATATTTAGAGGAAGGTTAAGTTTAAAATAAAAATGTTTCAATGTAATAGATTTTTTTCCTCTAGTTCTTGTTTTAAATGGGTCATAAAAAAATCAAATCATCGATATTGAACCGATATGAAACTCTGATATCGTGATAAAGTTTTCAGCAATATCGCCCAGCCTTTTTCTAAAGTGCCACTCAGGCCCCCACATACTCAACACTCACCCAAAAAAGGCTAGTCTTCTATGAATTTGACTCGTCAGATTCCATGACGCTACTGTACCTATAGATTTATTCATATCTGCTCAAAATGCTTAATAAAATGGAAACGGCAGATGGTCATACTTCACATGAGTCACTATATAGAACATTACAGTCAGTTATAAAGAAATAAAGACCGGTCACATTTTTTGGTAGCTATGAATTTGACCCGTCATGTTCTGTGATCTCAGAGTAATAGCACTATGCATTTGTAAGAAAAAACTGTATGATCTCCAACATAAATGTTGACACCAAACGGGTGTCGACGCCTGAAAGGCAGAAAATGATCCCTGACGTTCCAATAACGCACTGGTTCCATCACCTGCAGACGTAAAACAATTTTCGGAAACTACGCTCCACTTCTGCTAGTGAATTTAACACTTGTATCAGCTCTGCCGCCTCTGTTTACCTGTTGTCGAGCCCCGCCTTCACGCAGTGATTGACAGGATGGGGCGGGGAATGCATTTTAAATTTGCACATTGAATTTTGCTACATTCATTGCGGGACATTTAATGAAAATGCAATCGCAAGTGTCTTAACTGTGAGTGTAAATGCAATTAAGAAAAATAACATTTAAATTATCATTTTGCAACAGTTTTTGCTTGAACATGTTAAACATATCTAAACATATCTGTATTACATTTTAATATTAATTTTGCAACTTTTATAAAGCGTTAAAATATGTATTCAATTTACATTTTAAAACTAGTGTATGAAATGTCAAATGTAAAATAAAGACTCTGAACTAGACTCTAAATAAGTAGTACTAGACAAATGATATGGGGCATAATCAGTCATGCCACTCACCATGGGAAGATTCAAACTGCATAATCAATAACACCAATGATGCTGATCCATTTTAACTATGAAAGGCTGTGTTAATGACTACTGTTACTTTGTTATTACAACACATGCAGCAGCATTAAAGGATTAGTTCACCTCAAAATAAACATTTCCTGATAATTTACAATGTAGTTTCAAAGGGTTCTGAAGAGCTTCAAATGACTCTGCACGTTCCTAGCTCAGGAATAGGTTCTTATCTGGCGAAACGATCGGCCATTTAAAAAAGCAAAACATACTTTTTAACCACAATTGTTCGTCTTGTGCTGGTTCGCGGTGCCCCAGGCATTACATAATCACGTTGGAAACATCCAAATTTTTGATTTATTTTTATTCATTTATTTTATTTTTTGAAAAATAATCAATTAAATTTTAGAAAATTACATTTTTTAGAGAAAGACTGATCGTTTCGCTATAATAAGACCCTATTCTTCGAACTGGGAACGTTCGAAGCTCTTCAAAGCCCTTTGAAACTGCATTGATTTGGACGTCAACATGTTGGTTGCAATTGAAGTCCATTGTGTGAAGAAAATTCCAGAAACATTTTCCTCAAACTTAATTTCTTTTTCACTGAAGAAAAAAAGACATGAACATTTTGGATGGCTCTTGGGTGAGTAAATTATCAGGAATTTTCATTCTGAGGTGAACTAATCCTTTAACAAGCACTAATTTATTCACACCAATACCAAACACTCAATGCTAACCCACTAACAGGCATCAGATATAACTTGGTTGTTAAATCTCAATATACCTTTCTCAATCCTCTTGTTCAGGTGCTTTGCGTTTCATGAGGAAAATCATTGGCCTGAAAGATGAGTTTTATAACAGATACATTATGAGGAACTTCTTGTTTGAGCCAGTGGTCAAAGCTTTCCTCAACAATGGGATCGAGATACAACCTCATCAACTCAGCCATTATTGAGATGTTTGAGTATGTCAGAGTGGTGAGTACATTTATCCAAACATAACATCTCTTGATGCTCCTGAACATGCCGTTAGACTGAAATATATTTTATTTTGTTCATAATTGCTGTGTTCTGTGTGTGTGTAGGAGGATGTGAAGTCCCTGACGGCTCATATCATGAGAGAACTACTGGAAAGCCCTGGAGGATGTAGACTATGTACAGACGTTTAAGGGACTGAAGCTTCCAATATGAACAGCAGAGAGAAAGACAGGACAACCCTAAACTTGACAGGTCTATGCTCATTTTAAACTATTGTCAAATGGATCCTCAAATTTAGTGACTCACTAATCAGGGATGTAATTCCTAAATTTTTATTGAGAATCGTTTATAGATCTGTTTTCAACTTAAGAGACTCTTTAAAGTCTGTCTGTGGTTTTCAAAAAACCCTTTGGTTTGATATTTGAAAGCAATGAAGACAGCCATAATGTTAGTATGTTTTGTAAAATACATTTGTAACTTTACAGTACAAAAGTGTAAATACTATAGTATTTCTTGATTATTTTTAATTTAATAAATATAAATATAAAATACAATAATAATAACTACTATTATTATTTTTTGGCCTTGTTGAATGGGTTCCATAATAAAACCAACAGTATGAATGTGGCCTGAGAGCTAATATTTTTTATTTATTTTTTACTATGTAGTCAAGAGTGAAATCTCCGAGGCCTACCAGCGAGGTGGACCGTAAATCTACATTTTTAAGCTAAAATAAAAAAATGATGCATGTAATAGTTACATTGTGTATGTAATAGCTATTTTCAAGTGGATGTACCTTTTAATGAATGTTATTTGTGCCGGCATGCTTGTCCTCAGTATGCGGTTCGATTCTGAGAAATCACCGCTTTCGCCGGGATGCGCGGACGCTGGAAGACGAGGAGGAGATGTGGTTTAACACGGATGAGGAAGACTTGGAGGACGGTGAAGCGGTGGTGCCGCCCTCAGATAAGATGAAGAGTGACGAGGACCTGATGGATCCCATCAGCAAGTTCATGGAGAGGAAGAAACGTACGTTACTGCTACACGCAGATGGCATGATGTTGATGACCAACTACTACGATTCCAAATCTGACTGCATGATGCTTTAATATAACTTGCATTGCTTGGTGTGTTTTTAATTGATTACTTTTTTTCCCCTGTTTTTCCCCAAGTGAAAGATTCAGAAGAGAAGGAGGTGTTGACAGGTAAGGCGAGCCTCTCAGGACGGCAGAGCCCCAGTTTTAAACTCTCCTTTTCCAGCTCTCCAAAGCCTAGTCTGTCCTTCTCCTCCAACCGCATCCCTCCACCCCCGGTTCACCTGGTTCTCCAAGCTCTCCTGGGACAGGAGCCCGGAGCTCTCCACCTACGGCAGCTGTCACCACCAAGGTGATTATTAGGGCTGTGCTCAAATATCTCGATAAAAGGATACATCGTCATGAAATCCTGGGCGATGCGCGTATCGAGATACAGCAGTTGCCGTACCGATACTGTCGTGCATTTGAATGTAGCCAACTTCGGTGCGAGTATTACACACAATTTTAATCATGGTTTTAATCATGGTTTAATCAAGTTCAATGGTGCTGCGTCATGCCGTCTTCTCTCTCATCTCTCTCAAAACGGCTGCTTATGGCAAGCGTAAGCTGAGTTGGGACATGACGGAATATTCACTTGCTTAATTGGGCCAGCATTGCATCGTGACTAAAGTTTACCATTTGCGCGTCTTAAAGTCTTACCAGTTTAAACATTCAAACGATTGTAAACTATTCCGTATTTGCGCTCTCTGAGAGTTGGTTTTCTCTGCGTGCATATAGGCCTGTAAAACCGCCTCATATACAGCTCGCGAGATTATATCGCTTTAACAGACTAAAACACGCAAAATTATGTCAAATTTCGATCTTCGTAATTATCCTCTAAACACAGTTGGTTATGGTTAATAAGCATAAATGGTTTTAACCGAACCGGTTTTAAACGGCAATTCGCGGATGTATGATGGAGTTACAGCGAGATATTCTGTTATCACTCTCTTCACCCTGAGCATGTCAACCAATTGTTGTTTCTGCATAAAAATCTGAAAATGTAATAATTTAAAATGATATCAACATAGAAGAAATAACTTTGTTTAGTGCACATTTCAACTCTTAAAACCAAATTGCTAAATACTAGGTGTTTAAAAGAGTTTGAGAAAATGAAGTTAAATTTAAGTTCTAACCGTTTTTACTTATATGGAATGTTTTAAGTTTTGTTTAGTCATTGAGCATTGTAGACATGCTTCAGTGTCACTATAATTGTCATTTCAGTTATTGAGGACTTTAAAAGCAGAAGGAAAAGCCATTCTAAGCATTTTTATTTATTTAACTAATTGTTTTTTTTTTTAATGACAAAAACTACATTGTTTTTCAGTTATCACAACTGTTAGAACACTGTTACTAAACTCGGCTCAAAATAAATTTAAATTCCAAATTGATTCATATTGATAGATGCGTATCGTGACATAGTTGGTGATACACAGCCCTAGTGATGATGCCCAAAATTTTAATTTCTTACTGCTTGCTTGTTTCTGATGGCATCTTCTCCCATTCCAGGGAGGTCTAGTGGGGTTGGTGGACTATCCTGATGATGACGAAGAGGATGAGGACGAGGAAGATGCAGACAGTAAAGAAGAAAGTCCTCCGCTGTCCAAGAAGTCCAAGCTGAGCTCCTAAAGCACTTCCTCGTCAATCAGGCACAGTCATGCTCAAAGGGAGCTTCATCCAGAGACTATTGCAGCGGCTCAGCCTAGAACTCAAAACTGAAACTCAATGAATGAATACATAAATGAATGGATAAATGAACGAAAGCAGCCCCCCCGCAGGTGTCCATGGGGCGCCATGTGAGGAACGGAGAAATGGAGAGCAAGAGAGGGAGAAGATTCGGTCACAGAACGAAAAGGTGAAAGTCTCCACATGGAGTTTGTCCAAGTGCCAATCTGCAGAGAGAGAGAGAGAGAGAGACTCGTAAAACGGACGGAGAGATCTAAGAGAATATGAAACTGTGGTCTGGACAAAGAATTATAAAAAAGGATTTAATAAGAAATTAATTTCGACAAACCTAAAGTACTGGGGGGTGAAAATGACCTCACACACAGTCAGTTACTCACAGACACTCAAACTGTTGCCCCACGGAGCGTCCCCAGGCTTGGACCAGGACACACTGCCCCCCCTCTCAGGGAAGGACCTCACATGACCCGAACTGGGCCAGCCAATTCACAACCACCACTCACCTTTGCTGACATCATCTCCATTTCTTTCTCTCCTTCCTCTAGCTCTTTTTTCTTTTGGCCTTTTTTCCTCTTGATTCTTTTTTTTTTTTTTTTTGTGAGTTTCTAGGGCCAGACGGGACACTAGGGAGCAAAGAAGTCTGGGTCGTCATTGTTTATGATGTCACCGTTGTTCTCGTGGCTCAGCGGAAGTTCTTCCTCTTTCAAAGCCAGCAGTTCCCTCCTTTTCTTATTCTGTTGTTCTCCTCTCTCATTTTTTTAAATGACATAAGAGACCTGCCTTTAAATGTTCAGGATGTTTTCAGCCGCACTTGAACAGGTTTTTAAAACCTCAGTGGGGGAGATCGTTTTACCTTTTTTTGCCCTTCAAAACTGCAGATTTTTTGGAAAATTTGTAAGCCCGTCTTGATTAAAGATTGAGTGGAACTCTAGATGTGATCGATTTTTGTCATATCTTCATTTTCTTTTCTTTTACATGTGTACTCTTGGTTGTTCAGTATATTTGGGACCATTAAAAAGATCTTTGCTGTAGTAGATCTCTCACGGTTGTGCTGGTTCCCTGTATCATGTCAACTGTGCTGATGTTTTGTCTTTTGAAATGGGATTTCGTCACTGAAATGATCCTCCTGTCTGCTCATCTGAACACGTCAGTGGAAAGTCCTGCCTCCGCTGACGGAAGCTTTCTAAACAACCTGCACACGATTAAAGATAACAGTTTTTATTTTCTGAGATATAATTTGTTTCCCTTTGTGCTTGAAACCCCTAAGAATAGTGTGGTCATGCACTAGAGAGCGTACTTCACCTTCATTGATATGTTTGTGCAAAAATAAGAAAACAGGCAGGAGCCAGAAAGTAACTTTCAGTCTTTATGCACTTGTAAACCGTTTCAGGGTTGAAAGTGGGTGGATTCCACTCCAGTCCCAGTCCCAGACCAGCGTGCTCTCCCGTCTCATTAGCACACGTGGCGTGCCATCACATGGTATCTTTGAAATGATTTGACATCAGAGGCCACCGTCAAACTGGCATGTTAGTCCTTCAACTGAGGTGTCAGAGCCCACGTGTTTAATTTATACGCACAGATGTGCACAAATTGCCACACGCTCCTTTTAGCCTTATGTGCTGATGTCAGAAGTTTGCAAAAAAACACATTTATCATTTGTTGAAAATATATATAATTTTATGTGCTGTTTTGTTATTTTAAAATGTGATTTATTGTGATGGCAATTCAGAATTACTAGTCTTTAGTGTCACATGATCCTTCAGAAATCATTCTAATATGCTGATTTGGTGCTTTATTATTGGTGCTAAATTATTAATAATGGTTTTTATTAACAATTTTAGAAACTTAATATTTTTGTGGAAACTTTTGATGAATAGGAAGTAAAAAACAAATTTTTTAAATACAAGTCTTATGTAATTAGAATGATTTCTGAGGGATCATGTGACACTGAAGACTGGCGTAATTACTGCTGAAAATGAAGCTTTATCAACAGAGGAAATTCTTCACATTTCTACTGTTAATACTACATTTGATAAATGCAGGCTCACCGAGGCTGCTAAGAGACTTATTTCAAAAACATTTAGAAAACTTTCAGACATTTGACCAGTGGTGAATTTTATGAAAAGTAGACCTGTTCTTTTTGGGGTCTATGGAAATCCAGATGACATGCTGTAAAAGTTTTATGACATGTATTCTGATTTAAATCTCATTTGCACAAAAGAAAACACTTCTCGGCTTGTACAGATCAATCCTGGTCGGTTTTCCGTTTTAACAAGCAATACATTTGATATGTTCTCCATTAATGATTTTTACCATATGTTGTTCCACTTCATCTCTTCTCATCATTGCCCAAATGCAATATGTCTCATCTTTGGGGAGATTATGCTCACATACACCTGCCAGTTTCCTGGCACTAATGTGCCTTTTAATTAGAAATTTAACCATGACAAATCAAGCCACACAAACAGACAGAGTTCAGCTCATCCCCATACGACGCCAGTCAAATCCAAGAGCTGCTGGCAGTTCCTCAAAGGAGACGCACCATGCCAACATCACCGCACGAGATGAAGTGTCTCCCTCTTCGTCTGTGGTGGTCTGTGCACATTGAAACTGCGTTTTGTTTATTTGTTGAGGATTATTGCTCCTTTCCATTGGCATGTGGCAGTGCCAGTGCGCATGAAGCCTGTTAGGATGCCAATGGAGAGTTTCTACAGATGTGGCCTTTGATGTAAAGCCACCCTGAGTGATTAAGATCAGGATCTTTAGAAATATCTTTCAGCAAATCAAGAAAGGGCTGATGGTTTATCTGATTTGTTTTCAACTTTCCCTGCTGGAAAACCAGCTTAGACCAGTATAGTGCTGTCCGGTTCAACCAACATGGTCTTTTTTTTGTAATAGAGAAATGAATTGGCCTACTTTAATTCACAAACTATGTATTAATGCTTAAAAGTAACAGTAAAGACAGTGTTACAAAATATTAACATTTCAAATATTTGCTGTTCTTTTAAACTTTCTGTTAATCAAGGATTCCTGTCTTTTTTTTATCACGGTTTCCACAAAAATGTTCAACATTGATAATAAGAAATGCATCTTGACTGCATATTAGAGTCATGTGACTGAAGTTTGGATGTAATGGCTGCTGAAAATTCAGCTTTGACGTCACATGAATAAATTATATATATTTTTAAAAACTGTTTTATATTGTAATGGTATTTTGTACTATTAATGTTTTAATTGGTAAAATCTTTGTAACAAGTTACTAAAGAAATTGAGTTACTGTTAATCTTTGCCTCAACCTACAATACAGTTATTTTTTCTTTTTTGCATAACATTTTTTTATGGTATCTAGAGTGAAATATTTGACAAGCGCTTCAAAAACGATATACACTTGCATTGTTCAAACTAAATTTGAAGTAGGCCTAAATCAATTGCATTTTTTGAATGAAGCTGCTCACTGCAGAACAAATGGGTGGAGCTTACGTATAGCTCCTCCTCGCTAGACGTCCAGCTGGAGGAAGAGCGTATGTAATGTTTCATGGGTCTAGTTAGTCACGTGCACTACCTCTAATCCACCAGTAGATGGCGTGCGAAGTCCACATCACCTCTTCCCCAAGAGAGGCTTTTGTGACAGATTGTATAATCGTTTAGGGGCAGCAAAGTCTGCCGAACAGGAAATCCTCAGCGTCTCTCGTCGAGGTTGTCAAAACAGCCGCACAATGTGCACTTTCATGTGCACAACTGGACCCTGTCGCCCCTACCAACAATCGCTTGTGTTCGCTGCACAAAGTGGCCTCTGTGTCGGCCGGGCCGCCTCCTTATGGCCCGGCGGCCGCTGTGGAGGTGATCGGGGGGCATGTTCAGCATAGCGTGTCTGTTTGTGTGATTAATCACCGTGTAAAACTGCGGCGTATCCGTTTCGGTGGGAGCGTGGAGCCACGGGCGCCTCTCCGTTTATGCGTCACTGTGTCTAACGGTGCCCGGTAGCTGAGAGCAGAGGGCAAAAGTTTGAGCATATGGTTGAGATTAAGGCGCTAAAGAAACTGGCTGATTCACATGATTGGGATTTGTTTTATTTTTAGTTTGGCTGATTACTGAATAAACGTCTTAAAATTGATTGATCTTTGGGAATACTCACTAAAGCCTTTTGTTTGGTGTAGCATGGTCATAAACATCTATTCCAAATCCAAAGCATTGGTTGCTTTGTGTTTACATCTGTTCAGTTTGGTTTTAGGCTATTTGCATGCTGTCATCACGAACCTTGGTTGATTTCTCTTTTAACATATTGGAAATCATTCCACTTGGAATAACATCGCCATACCATTTCTGCAGTAGCAGGCTATGTAGTGTAGGCTAGAGTAGCCTAGGCTATGCACATTTTCTCTATGTACAAAACATGCAAATGGCCTTCAGAAACTGGATTCCTCTCTCCCATCATGGGCAAAGTGTCCACTGGTCCACTTCAGAATCTCAGTAGGCCTACACAGTTGGGTATTGTTTGCCTACTGTTTTACAAATTCTTCATAAAATATACTTTTGGCATATTGCGTACTGCTTTTTTTGTTTCCAGTTTTGCTAATAACTAGCAGTTTTGAGCTTCCATTGGCTATTGTTTGAATGCCTGATATAAGGTCTGAGGTTGACATAAGCTCAAGATTTTATTTATTTTATTCTACAGCATAAATTAAACCGGTAATACCCCATTCATACTCATACTTTTACAGCCTTGTTGTGTTTATACTCCTGCTCTAGCAAACCATTTTAACTCAAAAGTTCTTTGTTTGAATAAGTTATTTCGGTAACACTTTACAATAAGGTTCGTTAGTTAACATTAGTTAACTACATTAGGTAATATGAACTAATAATGAATAGCACATATACAGCATTTGTTAATCTTTGTTAATGTTATTTTTAACATTTACTAATACTTGATTAAAATCTTGTTAACATTAGTTAATGCACCGTGAACTAACATGATCAAACAATGAACAGCTGTATTTTCATGAACTAACATTAACAAAGATGAACAAATGCAGTAACAAATGTATTGCTCATGGTTAGTTCATGTTAGTAAATACATTAACTAATGTTAACTAAGGAACCTTATTGTAAGTGTTACCATTATTTCTTTGCATGTGAATGAGTGTAACATCATCATTGAGGTTCAACATTCATCATGTTGTCACTGTCATGTTACCTATGTTAGCGCCGGTTGCGTAGCCATTCACAAATCCTCTCCTGTGGCCTCATTATTTGTGTAGTATCCATTGGAAGTGCACTTTAGAATCTCATTGGAAGAAGTATAGGTCATCTGGGAAGATTTCGCCTAATGTTTTGTGAATACGTTATTCACATACTTTATTTTACATAAGTTTTTTTGCCTATAAGGAAGAATGCAATAGCTTACATCATCCATACAGCACTCTAACCAGTGTGATGAATGATATGGAAGGTCTCTTTCTTGACGTATTAATTGATCACCACACATATTATTTGATTTACCACAAAAAAAATGGATTATAAAAAGAAAGATATTACTAAAATATTGATTTCAAAGATGAAAACAGAATTAAACATGGTGAGGTCATATGAATTTACACTGTTCTTCAATTTGAAGATATTTCTGTCACATGGAAAATTTCGTTTGCTCTGTGAATCTGAGCGCAGCTTTTTGATTTCATGAGTGATGTTTTCTTCAGTGAATGGTAGCCAAGCTTGAACCCTAGCCTCAGCCTCATGATCCGCCCACTGTCTTCTCTGGCCTGCATAAAGACTAAACGAACTCTGATTAGACAGAAAACAAATTTGAACAAGCTTTATTAAATCCACATATTGGTCTCTGTGGGCTAGTGTGGTTTACATAGTATAGCAGGACAATCTACCATGTTAAATTTACCCTATATAATGTTACATAAACGGACTAGTGGGTGTTTTCATTCTCAATCAATAAGTGCATTTGAGCACGCATGAAGAGGGAATGGCTTTACCATGTGGAAACCACATGCATGCATGCTTGCGCGCGCACACACACACATTTGTAGTTCTTGTTAGAGGGTAAATATAACCTAACAGCTGTGGATCTGTGCTGTTCTTGGCAGCGCCATTGGATTTTTAATGTTAAAATATCACTATTAAACTTTTACAGACTTTACTATTAATATATTTAAATTGTGGGTCTTTACAACTTCCTCATAGATCTGGATGGTGTACACCGTTCAGCTGTTGGCTGTTCAGCTGTTGGCCGTCAGCTGTGTAAAGGGTCACGACTGTTGCTGTCTCTCTCTAAGAGTTGCCTGGGCGAGAGATAAGAGAAGTATGTCAGTCTCTGCTGATGTTCAGCATCTTTCTTTCTCTCACTGCTGTCAATAGCCTGGGGGTCTCGGTTAGCCTGGGCATGAGATAAGAGAAATGTGTCAAACTGTGCTGTTTAGCACTTTAATACTCTGTTTCATGCTCTCTCCCTCTCTCCCTCTCTCTCTCCCACTGCTTTAAACTGTTTCAGGGTTGAAAGTGGGTGGATTGTCTGGTGACAAGTCCCAGACCAGCGCTCTCTCGTCTCATTAGCACACGTGGCGTGCCATCACATGAAATGCTTCTACATCAGAGGCCACTGTCAAACCGGCATGTTAGTCCTTCCTCTGAGGTGTCAGAGCCCACGTGTTTGATTCTATACGCACAGATGTGCTCAAATTGCCACACGGCACTTATTTTATCTTATCTGGGCATGGATACATTTTTTTTATAACATTTAATTAATTGCATAAAATAAATGTTTTTTTAAGACTGGTATGTAATGTCATCAACATCTGTTAAAGATCTATAAAATGTGTTTTTGCAGGCTGCTGTGTGTGAAGCATGGATCTATTCTCTCTCTCTCCCTCTGTTAATTTTAAGAGCTCCTTTGAGTGCATCATAAAAACAACAGCATGAAAGACCAGTGTTGCTCTCAGTGCTCTCATATCTGTCTCATAACCCTTAACACACACACGCGCACACACACACAATGCTTAAAACAGGCTCTTATCATTGCTCAGGTCTTCCACCATCATTGATTGCATTGGGAAATTTTTAATGCAATTTATTAAATTATTTTTGCCATGCACTTTTTATTGTATGTGGTAAAGTTGTGTGCTGTCATATATATATACATATATATATCTTGGCCCATTTTGATAGGATAGAGTCTTGCAGATGATGGAGATTTGTGGGATGCACATCCAGGGCACAAAGCTCCCATTCCACCACATCCCAAAGATCCTCTATTGTGCAACTGCCATGTGATGGGTTGATTAGATAATTGCATTAATGAGAAACTGAACAGGTATTCCCAATAATCCTTTAGGTGAGTTTATATATATATGATAGGCCATTCTGCATTTGTAAATAAATACATAATTTGTCATTCACATTGATAAAAATAGCCAATGCTCTTTTCTTCATAATAACAAATAATTTATTTCACGTTCATTGTTATTTTGAAATGAGTTTTTACAGAAAAAGTAAAAATAAACAAATAATATATAGACTCTTTTTCAAGTATCTTTACTTGAAATGCAAAATGTGTAGTGCAACAGCCAAGCCTTTTAGGATTTTCCTATTTATTTAATCACTGACTTTTGAATCATTGATATTTAGAATTTATTTTGTCGATTAAAATGAAAGTCAAAGGGGTCCAGTGTTGTTTTGGACCCTTTATTTACTTTGATTATATGGACAAAAACAGGCTTTTGGTCTTCTTTTATGTTTCTACTTCTCTTATGTTCTTTCCACAGAGGAAAGAAAGTAATACAGGTTTGAAATGGCAAGAGTGAGTAATGACAGTTTTTTGGGATGTAGACTACTATCCTTTTAAAATGGACTATGGTACAATGCAGACTTTTCTCTGTCATCTGCATATGGGTTACATATATGACTTCTTTAAAAGTTCGGAAACACGGTTAATATGTGTGGATTTATGTGTTGAGGGAGAGAACAGAGTCATCTCTGTTAAAGTACATCAGGGGCATTGAGATCTCTCTCCTGCTGTCCATAAAGCCTACCGCTCAGATTGTAAAATGGCCTTTCACGAGATGACACAGGAAGCACTCCCTAGCTGAGGCTCAGCCGTTCCCCACCGACCACAAATCACTGCGCACCATTCAGCTCCTCTGACAAACCCTCTCTGGGTCAGGACTGGTACAGTAACAGCTGGTTTTGAATTTAAAGGTGCAGTAATATATTCACAGAGTTTATGGCTGGTTGAAGATCAGTGATTTGTTGAAATGTAATTGTCTACTGTCTCCGCCGGTGGTCATGGGCTAACAGGTCAGTGCTGGTCTCAGAGGAAGAGCACTGCTAACAATCAAATCCATTGTGCAGGTCTGCTTCAGTTCATGTGTCTCACTCTGTTAGGACTTCACGCTAATCAAAAACATGTTTAATCGCAGTCCCTTCTATGACCCGAGGCATAGGGCTACAGCATGAAAGATCTTTTCTTGTGCCTTTTACCTTCCTTTGTTGAAGTGACAGTTGCAGTTTTCAGTCTCTAGTTTTCTTCATTCTAAAAGTCACAAATGGATCAAAATGGAAAACTGATATTTTTATGGAATACTGCAATATTTATTATTTATCTGTGCACATCATCAACATTTTAGTGATTGATTCATAGACCTAAAAAGACAAATAATTTTCGCAACCTAGTGGTGCAATGGTGAAACGCTGTAACCTTAAAGGAGTTTTAAAAAAGTTCAAAAAACTTTTAAAAAAAAAGGACTTTTGAAACTTGATGATATTTGCATCCCATGTCATCCAAGATATTCATGTCATTCTTTCTTCAGTCGAAAAGAAATGAAGGTTTTTGATGTAATTAAACATTCCAGGATTTTTCTCCATATAATGCACTTTACTGGTAACCAAATGGTTCAACGGTCCAAAGGACAGTTTCAGTGCAAACTGAACTTATAATGATTCCAGACGATGAATAAGGGTCTTATCACGCGAAACGATCAAACTCGTTTATCAAAATGAACAAATCCTTTTACGTGTCATTTGGTTCATTCAACGAACAAAATGAACGAATTGACTTGGAAAAGATATGTTCATTTTGATGAACTAGTTCGAACCAGGAGAGTCACGAACACGCATTATAGAACAGAGCAAGGCGACCTTGAACTTGTAAAACAAACTTTTTTTTATTTTTAATGAGCGATCGTTTCGCATGATGAAACTCTTATTCGTTGTCTGGAATCGTTTAAAGCCCTTTGAACAGTTTGCAGTTTGCACTGAAACTGTCTTTTGGACCTTGAACCTTTTGGTGACCAGTGAAGTGCATTTTATGGAGAAAAATCCTGGAATGTTTTCATCAAAAACCTTAATTTCTTTTCGACTGAAGAAAGAATGACATGGACATCTTGGATGACATGGGGTTGAGTAAATTATCAACAAAAGTTTTTTTTTTTTAAAGTGAACTACTCCTTTAATTAAGAACCAGCTGTGCGAATCTTTTAGTGAAATGAAAGATTCGGTTCAATGGGAAAAATAATGGTTATGGACAGTTCCCGACTTCCCGTTCATTCAGTACTCAGTACAACATGGACACAGTTATTCAACTCCCTCGTTTCCTGTGTCATCGTGAATCGGTAGTGGCTATATTATGAATTCAGACACTGCCAATGGACTTTGATGAATCAATTTAATAGGGACACGGCCCGACTATGTTACCTGCCACGCATCAACCATAGCCTTTTTCATCGACAGCTGTAGCTATAACGCGTCAGAATTGATATAGTTTTGTATAATTCGTTTTTATTTATCAACACTCTTCGTTGGCATCATGGAACATGCGTTTTCTACAAGACGCCATAACGTGACAACGCGAACATAACGCCACCGGTGAGTGACCGACGCCTGTTTTCTGTTTGTTTGTTTGTTTAAACGGTTGTTTTGATAATGGGACCGTTTTAGAAAAATAGCACATTCTCTGGCTTTGCACTGACTAGTGAGCTATCCAGTTCCCTATTTGTGTCACTCACACATGTCAGGCCCTTCAGAAGAGTTGTTTATCTTGGGTGCATGAAACCTACTCTAAAGTTAAATACACAAAGTTTTCAACTAACGTTAGTCTCGTTTTACTGTGTGAGAAGTCGATGTTTGTGCTTTTCGGTCGACTTTGCCCAGTTTATATGACTTGTGATTGTTAGATTCGCGACAAAGGGCACAAGGGTCAGCTCACCACTCTAAAATACCTACATGGCAGATAATTTCTGTGTAGAGGGAATATGAACATGACAAAATGGATTTAGATGGCTGTTTGTTTGTGTTTGGAAGTTCATATTTCTTGATACAGTGTGAAAATATCATTTGCACTGTCAAACCAAGTGTTCATAAAATCTGTCCAACATCAGTCCCATGTTGTGGCCATAAATCACTCCTTAATGTAGCGCACTATTTCAGGGCAGCCATTTGAGATGGTGTTAGAAATTGTAGTGGACGTAATGGAGTGCACTCATTTAATCCCACAATGCACAGCAAGAATAATTGTACAACTGATGTATACTCTGGAGGGTAAATATGCATTACACTCCGTGAATTAATTCCTGCGTCTCAACCTTTACAGTCTATGTTCTCAACAGTAAATGTCATTCACAGTGAATCCTCAGGGTTTTAATTGATTTTTAATTGTTAATTAAGGTTTATACAAGCTATTTTCTATGATGTATTATAAGATAAATCGTTTCATAGTCCGGAATCGTAGGCCGTGAACTTGCCTGTTGCCGAAGTGTCAAATAATATTTAATAGAAAGGCCTATCTCAAAAGTGTCAACCCTTCCAGATTTGCTCACTTGTTTTTATCCATTCCTTTTTAGTGGAGTAGGCTATATAGTGGTCTAATGTTGGGATCAGTAAATTAGGGTATAGGGTTGAGCTTATAGAATGTCTTACAATACCTTTGGTAAACAATGTCTGTGATGTAGTCACACAATGTCTTTAAGTTGTATGCTTCAGTGAGTGAAGTTATCAAAAAAGTATTATTATTTTATTTTATATTTATGTTTAGAAAGTCTTAACTTTTAGTATTCTAATAATCCATCTTATTTTTCAGTGGCAGTTAGCTATTTCTTATGTTTGAGACTCATGATTCTTAGCCATTGTAGGTAAAGGTAAATTACTTGGATAACAACAAACTGCAGGACACAGTAAAACTATTTGCATAACAAACCAGTGTGATTGATTACAATAAGTCAGAAATATCAGTTGATAATGATATTGCGTCTGGGCCATTTATCACAGTTAAAATGTGCCATTAGGGTAAGCGCATTGCATTTTGGGATTTTTTTTTTGTATAATGTAGAATGTTTGGGTGTTCCCTGATACAAAAAAGCAGGAAATACGGCATTTTAACTGATGAAGCGTCGATCAATCCTGATCAATACATCAATGATGAGTGATGAGCTGTTTTCTCATAAGCGCCACTGACGGTTGTCATCTGATGCGCAGTCTACTGACTGGATTAACCCAAATTCCATAGCCATTCCTGAAGGTGAGAGGTCACTTATATTATTGCACCTCTCTGCATTATTTTGGAACAGGAATGTCAGTGACCACAAAAGACTGCTTTAGCCAGATGATCAATGAAGTCCAAAGGCAATCTGTTAAAGTCAGGGTTGAAATCCAAAAAATGATCCTGTGGTGGATCCAGGTCAGAGGTGATCGTGAGGCCACATGCTGTCTGCTCAGTCGTGTGTGAAGTTTTGAGAGTCATGTTTCGGTCTGTTTGAGTCACATTACAGAGATATGCTGGCTTGTGTCACACACGGAAAACAAAAACCCTGACAAGGTGATGCAAAAAGAATGACCATGTCAAATAAACTTGTAATTTTTGCAGTAATGTCTGGCTGACCGTACATTGTGCATTATTTAACTCAACTGCCATTTGACTATTGTTAAATTCTTCTCATTTACTGATGCTCTTTGTCCGATTCAATCGCGTATGACTTTAGTTCTTCTGTAGATCACAAATGAAAATATTTTGGAAAATGCGTTCATACAAAAACAGTCAATAGGATCCAATCTCAATGTTGTTTGTCACCCATTGACTTTAACTGTATGGACAAGACTTTAGGGAAGACAAAATATCTTCTTTTGTGTTCCACAGAATAAAGAAAGTGCTTGTTTGGAATGAGATAAAGGATGAGCAAATGATGACATTTTAATTGTGGGGTGAACTATCCATTTTAAAGGGCATTTTAGGATTAGTGAAGTGTTTGGATGTGTGAGTTTGCAGTGAAGAACTGTAGCAGGTGGTCATCAGTCAGGTTGGACAGATGTCCTTTGGCTTGTGGAGGTCAGAGAGAACAGACTGAGCTCCGACCTCCGGTGTGCTGAAAAGGCGAAATTCTAGCGCAGTCTCTATCCTCATTGATCGGCCACACTTGAGCACGCATTAGGTTGCATCCACACACAACAGCATGCTCTAATGAAATCAATCTGCTGTGGATATGCCTCACTCGGGTACCAGAGACAGAAGGAGGATTTAAAAAACAGTTACTGTACCATCAACATCTATCCATTGGGCTTTTCAGTTATATATACTTACCGTAAATAACAAGCTTTGTTTTGTTACAATGATGACAATAATTGTAAATGAACAATATGTTTACTCTTTCTACCATGTTAACTGCACATAGATTTCCCAGCTTATTTGTCAGCTTAAAGGTTCCCTAAGCGACGTTGGGTGACATGACTGACGTCACTTCTTGTTGACTTTCGAGGTTTAGAGAGCCCTTCCGGTCGACCACCATGGTACCTTGTTTCGGAAAAAATATGTATGGTTGTCAATGGCGAGAGACAACAAATATTTTGATCTCATTTGAATTGTGTCCTGAATTACACATTTGTTTGTCAATTTAAAACATACATTTTAAAGTCAAGAAATGTGCAGTTTGAGTCATTACAAAACTACAAACCCAAAAGGTGCACATTTTCTCTCCAATGAATGATGCTAACTTTATTGAAGCTAATGTCTGTTATTTTTTACGTTATAATCGTAACGTTACGCCAACATGCCTGAGTGTTTTGTACCAGACTGCACACATACGAGCAATGGATCTTGCTTGTTTTGCTTTCGGGAAATCTTCACATAAAACTAAATGTTACTCTTATGTTTTGACAAACTGTGACTTTCTTGACTTTCATAATTATCTTTTAAATTGACAAACATCGTATGTGTAATTCAGGGCACAGTTCAGATGGAATAAAAAGATAAGTTATTATATTTTTTCCGAAATAAGGTTCCATGAGCTGGAAGCGGAGGGGAGGGACTTAGGCTCTCTATTGTCAAACTAAACGGAGGCTAGCTAGACCCTCGCTCCTCCTCATCCGCGCACTAACCCCCCAAACCCTTCTTGTCGCTTATTGGTTGGAACACTGTTTGTGTTGATGTTTTGTGGTGTGGGTTGGCCCAGTTTGTTTTTCTGTGCTGTCTAGAGACCGCATTTTTTACAGAGTGTTCAGGGGACAGACAGCTAGTGGATAGTGAGATGTTTGCTGTGACACAAAATGTTTTGGCCTAAAATTGTGTGACATTGCTTAGAACACCTTTAAGTCCTTTTAACAAATCTGACTTTTATTAAGTCTCCAGTTCGTTCTTTAGAGTTTTTGTATTCACACCCATAGACAGTTGGGTTGAGCCCAGAGCATTATGGGTGTAGTTGAAGTGCTCTACTTTTTTAGCAAAAGTGAATGCCATAGACCTTTTTTCTCTGTCAGCAGTTTCTATTGCATAGAAGCCACATTGTATTAAAAGCCCATCTTTTCAGCTGTGAGTTACCCGTTTTACCCTTAAGATCTCATAGAAATAAACTGGAAATTTCTATGAAAATTGTTTTTAGAATGAATTTAAAATTTCAATCATTTTTATTTAAAGAAATTGTTAAATCATGAATTGTTTCATAAGCAGATGTCACACATGCTTAGTGAATGACACCTGATGTGTTTTAAAGGGGTGATGAACTGAGAAATCAAATTTTCCTTGAGCTTTTGACATCTAAGGGGTCATCATATTATAAGAATATCCTGTAAGTTTCAGAACTAAAAACGTCCTTGTTAGTCCAATAAAAGCTTTTATTGACACCAGCCTCAGCAAATTGCTTGTTTTTCAAAGTGGGGAACTATGACGTCAAAGAGGATGAAACACAACCCCGCAGAAGAAGATGAACACCTACTTCAACACGGCCGGTTTAGCCCCACCCACCGATTCGTGCATTTACACGCATAGCTAAATAACATAGGCCAACCTCGTGATGACAAACCAGGTCGAGCTACCGAGCAATACAGAATATTGTGCAGTGCCTGGTTGTGGAAGAAGACAGTCGCTTCATAAGCTTCCTCTGGATTGCAATAGGATTGCATGGATAAACTTTATTTTTAATGACGTTCCAGCTGATGAGGTAACACATTGTCTGTCTGTTCGCTTCATTTCACTGAGGATTGTTTAGTAAACAAGACTGGATTTGTAGACCGATTAAGAGTAAAGAACGGTGCTGTTCCGTCTAAATTGGATCTGACAGGAATTGTGCAACACACAGACTCTGGGTCGAACATGTATGGGCGAATCATTCCGGTTGCCATTTTACAACATTGGAAGTTTTCAAAACAATTTTCCCCACGTACACCGACGAGGTGAGTTGAAACTCATTATAATACGCAAAACTGTACAGTGGGCGTTTACTTCCAAGTCTTTAGTGCGAGACGCCCATAAAAAACTAGCGTTTATTGAGCTGGGCTCAAAACTAGGGTAGAAAATAGCTTATTACTTATTCATTTTGATGGTTTTGAATACAAAAACCAAGCGAACATCATAAGTTCACCTCAGACAACAATATAATAAAATTTAAAAAGCCAGTTCATGACCCCTTTAAACTCTTGCATTTAGTTGCATACTGTTTCTCAAACATTTATAAGAAGAACATTAGTGTTTTGTTCTGACAATACCCCATGTCTATTTTACCCCGTAGCACAGCTCAGTGACACACAATCTCCGCTCTAGTCTAAGTAATAAATTTCTCATCTGTGAGATAAAGGGAGAGTGTATGAGATGATTACCCTCAGATGTGCCATATGTGTGAGTTTACCCACAGTACACGCAGAGCCGAGAGGATGGAGGGAGTGGAACCTCCCCACACTTGTTCTTTTCATCCCTTTATTCTTGCAGGAAGAGGCACATGTATATTTTTTGAGGGGGGGTTAGGGGGCTGTGAGTGGTGTGTTTTCTCTCAGTAGGGATAATGCTAGTCATTAATCATTGTGTCTCGTGCTGAAACGGCCTCCTGCTTGAAATGTCACTGGGATCCGCTGTGCCCAGCGCCCGCTACCGTTCATCCGCTCCGTTAACCGTTCCTGGGAGCCTCCCGCTGTTTCACACACCTGGAGTTGAGCCAGCCGACCAGGATATTTTTAATTCCGCTTCCCCTTTACCTCAATGCTCAGGAATGCTCTCCCACCTACGTGGCGTCTGCTCGCCATTACTTTTATTTGAAATTCAGATCTATATTTGCTCATCAGAAACACATGCTACGGCGGGTAAAATGCACACAAGAGCGCTCACAATGAGGAACATCTTGGAGCCCATAACTTAAGCTCTCTGTTAAATTGCCCCGAACCATGTGAATATGTGTATCTGTGTTACAGGAACACAGGAAATACCATCCTGTTATCCAGCTTTTTGATTTATATGTCTATACACAACCTCTTGTATATCGCGCTATGAAGATACGTTTAGACCAGAACTGAAGACTGAGAACCAGGAAAGTTTAATTCAAGCTTACACTTTCATTTACAGTGAGTTACAGACACTCTTGCGTGACTTTGAAGTGGATCCTTTATGTTGGAATGATGATGTGTGGCATCTGTGCACTTCATGCTCACGGAGGTCATGTTATTGTTGTAGTGGGAAGTTCTTCACATTATAAAAGCGTCCCAGGGAAGCAAAATTTTCGAGGAACTGAAACATGCCTTTGAGGTAACGTGTAATTTACACACCAAACTTCCCTTGGGACAGATGCTTCGCTGACTGGCTGAAGGAGCAAATTGTGGACATAATGGCCACAGGCTTGCTGCCTTTTCCCCCTTTTGTTAAAACCGGAATTTGAATCGCATAAATAAGATAAATCTGCCCGGTTTTCCTCCTGGACCCCATCTTGGTAAGTTGGGGGAAGTTTCTTTGATCAAAAGCACTGAAAAATGGTTCCAGGGCAGGATATTTTCTCGCTGTGTTCTCAGGTTTAGACTGAGAAGGAAGGACAAAAAGGTCTACCTTTTTTCTGTAAACTTTGGGGGAGAGTTTTCTGGTAACGCTACATTCTACTGCAGCCATGACAGTTGGGGTGGTCTTATGGATATTTGCATGTCTTCATGCTTGTGTCTCCTCAAACATCTTCAATGAAAAGTTCAACCCTCATGTTTTGTTGAGATTAACTTTACTGTGAGTTTTTGGGCTTCCAAAATTTTTGTAAAATTTTAAATCAAAACATAAATGATAATCATAGCCAAACTCATTAATGAACTGATGATTAAATCCAAACTGTTAAATTAACTTTTAAAAGAACTGCATTCATTTTAAATAGAAATCTTTTTGTAAAAATGTAAAAGTCTTTCATGTCGCTTTTAATCAGTTTGATTAGATGTGCCCATTCTAAATAAAAGTATTATTAGTTTTGTTTGACAGCAGTGGCGGCGTTTCACAAAAACCTAGAGTGTGGCATCTGGCATAACGTTACACAGAACAACGACATTACCGAATCAATATACCTCACATTAACAAAATGCACAATGCACTGTTGACGTTGTGTCAGGAGGGAAAGAAAATAGGGATAACTCACAGCTTATTAGGCCAGACAGAAACTGCATTCTCTGAATGGAATATTCAATCCATTAATGAATTTTGTAAAGCTGCACACCCAAAAAAATAAAAAATAAATTAAAAAACGTTGTTAAAATAATAATGAAAATAAGCTTTTTTCCTGATCCATCATCCAATCAGAGAAGTCGGTGTTTAGACCAAGCGGCACTTCATTATTACGTGTTTTGCCTTCGGATTTTTTATCAAATTAATATTATAACAATTTTTTAGCAACTTTATTGCACTGAAGTATAGCAAGAGTTTGAAAAGTCACAAAAGTCTTGTGTCTGACTCGTTTATATGAAAGGAATTTCATAATTAGCCTAAATAAATAAGCCCAGATTTCACAGTGGTAAACGTGTTTAATTACTCCAGCATCATTTAATGTAAACTGCATTTATGGCAAACAAGAACTACACAGTATACAGTATACTATACTGTATACTATAGGCCTACACGGTCCATCAATAATTGCATGCACGTTTTCATCATAGACAGTAAAAGGTTTTTGTCTGCTTTTGTTCTGACACTGCGGAGAAGCCAGTTGAGAGGAGCCAGTTTCATATGACTTTTAAAGGTGAACGACTGACTGAGCGATCATGAAACGCACATTTTTGGGGGCTGGGGGCATAAATTTAGGGGTTTAAAAAGCCCTCCTAAAATCTTTAACGAGCATCATCATCAGCTGATGTTTTATCTGAACTCTGACTGCTAGGGTATGGCAATGGCCATACTCTGCCATATGCAAACGCCACCCCTGTTTAACAGTAGTGTAAATTACTGAAACCAGACTGACATGGATTGACCCAATAGTAATTTCAAAATGTATTTTTTCCACCCTCTAAATATTTTTTTTATGTTCATCTGAATTAGGTAGCTTTAACCATTTGTTAGCCATGTTTGATGTCAGGGTTCTCGGAGACCCCATTTTTTTTGATATATCATGGCTTGAGTTACAGTCAGTCCTTTTGAAAAAATCATAAACTATCAACCTGATTCAACATTTTCTGAGATGTTTTCTGAGACATCTTCTGGTGTCTCTGAAACCTCAAACATAACTTGAAGGTGGCATTTCTATCAATTTTCAGTATGATCCTTTGTAGTTAACATGATCAATAATATTTAACATTTGAATATTTAACATTTCATATCCTGAAACGTCTTCTCAATTTCTTCTGATGTACCACCAATCAATCATTAAGAATAAAAGTCGGCCTTTGATTGGCTGTCAGCTCTCTTGCGCTAATTAGGATTGCTTTAACAGCGTGCCCACTCCTCCCCCTGTTTTACATATGTACTCTTTATTTAAATTGGCCCTGTCATATGCAGATAAGCTTGCACATTGTTGTGCGAGGGTCGGCGAGTTTCACACTCATGTTGAAGCAGATGAGGCTTCCTTTCCTCTGACTGCACAAAAACAAAACATGTTAAGCAAAGGGAGGAGAAAGCTGCCAATTAGAATCTACAGGCCTGTGGAGCTTTGGCTGCTGATTGGCTAATTGGGTGTCTGAACAGAAAGCTCTCTTGAAGTGACGCAGATCTCATGCCTCAAACATTAGTCTCACGCTTTCTAGGTGTCTTTTGTGGCTTGATTTATGGATTGTTGTTTTGGTTCTCTTTATCCAAATTTTTTCTCTCTTGCACACAAATACTTGGATCATGTCCTGTGATGTCAGTGAGATGAGGTAGTTCATCAAGATGTCACTTGGTATGATTTATCTCATGCCTGGCAAAAACGACTATACTTTCAGAACTATATTAGTTCTCTTTCTGTTTTTGTAAATCAGATGATCTTCAGAAGCATTAATACATTTTGACAAAATAATAGCTTAATAATTAGAGAAAATAAACATAAAAAATAATTTTCATTATGAATGTTTTAATACAAACAACAGTTAAACAATTATTACTATTTGTTTTGAAATATAAATGGAAATATAGTTTTTTTTAATCATCAAGCTAGGCTATGTGACTTTCTCTTTAGATTTTATTACATTTTATATTAATTTGTTATTATTTTACTGGGGTAGCAATAATAGTGACTGGAAATATGGTGGTAACTATGGTAGGGACATCCATGGTAAATGTTATATAACATGTTTGCATCAAATTGTATCAGCATATGTGAGATCTACTTTGTAATTATTCACCTTCTACATACATATTATTTTATATAATAAAATATACAGTAGTAACTCTCCTGTAAAATTTGAATTATTGCAGGTGGAATATGATTATGTAGTAACTATGGCAAAAATATTAGGCTACATTAATATTAGATCAGGTCAGGTTTTTTTTATTTTTTTTTTTTTTAGATCAGGTCAGTGATACTGGTAGATCATATAAGCTTTATGATGTCATCACTGAGAGGGAGTTAGGATGATCTGTCGATAGTTAACTCTGACAGTGGCTTCTCTCTATCAGCATGCACTCACTCACCCCAATATGCATAATACATTAGAAATTCACACTATTTTTATTCTGATGCATTATGTATGCCATTGTCTGTGACATTCTGGCGAAATGGTAAAAGTATTTGCTCAAATAGCTGTGATGGAGAGACTGAGCTGACTGAGGTTGCGTTTGTTTGTCTAGTTTCGTCGTCTTGCGTCTTTCCTGTTCTTTGCCTGCTCAGAATATTTTAACTGACAGTTAATCAGATAGATGTTGATTTCAAATGCTCTCTTTTGTGTTTGAGTGCTCTCTGAGAAACAATCGCTCCAAAATGATCGATCATTTAAAAAAAAGCTCAAATGGTTGCCTTGCTCTGTTCTGTGTTCTGTTCTGGTCACCTCCTCTGAACAGTTTGTAAAATGTAAATAAACATGCATAATCGTAAGACGTAAAACAAATATCCAAACGCAACATGCACAAAATGGCACTTCACAAAGTCATTCTGGTTATTAGCCATTCAAATTATTTGGGTGCGTATTAGGGCTGCATGATTTGGCAAAGGGTGCGATTAATTTATGCGCAGATTGTCAGAGCAGCATGGCTGATTGGTAAATGCTGCTCCATTCTGCATCCATGTTATTAAATGTTGTCTTTTGTTGGACAAGAGTAGAGCCAGACTGATTTATCAGCAGGCCGATATTATCGGCCGATATTAGGCATTTTCCAAACTATTGGTATCGGCAGTTATAATGGCCGATAAATAAATATTTCGAAAATGAAATAAAAATGATCCAGCCAGAGTTGGGCAGAGAGAACCAGCTATCCACAAGTGAGATCATCGGTGAAGTGTGTCACGAGACATACATTGCTTAAAAAACAATTAAAAACAATTAAAAGAACATCCCCATCAGTTCTCTTAACTCAAATAAGCATGACAAAATTTGTGACTATCATGTCCAGTTTCGCTGCTGTTAAAAAGGCCGAAAGTGAAGCGGAATTAGCTAGTAATAATTACGTTACGTTGTTACAGTGTAGTTGACTGACTGTCCTTTTAACTTTTGACAATGTGACGAAAGTCTTTCTTTAATAGCGCGTGACAGTTATGGCAATGAGACGTATCATCTCTCCTTGGTCTGTTATATTGAATAATGTATTACAATTTGCAGTATGACGTTATCCATTGCTATATTATGGCTCATCATAGACTAACTAACCACAAAGCTAGCTAATGCCACTATCATCAGTCTGTTCTGTTGTGACAATAAAAGAAACTTAAAGTTTCTTTTTAAAATGCTTTCTTTATTTTTGTTAAAACTCATAAATAACTACAAATAACTAATGTTAGGGAAATCTATTAATGTTTTGTTGCACGTTTCTGAAAAAAAATATATATATCGGCCGATATATCGGAATATTGGATTTTAAAACCAACAAATATTTGTTTCGGTATTCGGCCTTCGAAATCCTTTATCGGTCGGGCTCTAGACAAGAGGTTTGTAAATGCTTCTCATGTTTGGAAAGATGTTTGACTCGTGTTGCTTTTTCAAATGAACGTTATAAGTGATTCCAACGTGCTGTTTTTGCAGAGCCGTGCGCTATATCTGCGCATAAAAAATAATGGTAGCCTTTGCGATATCATATTTGTGATAAGCCAAATCGGTTTAAGTAACGATTACATGTAAATTGCAAATAATCACAGCCCTAGTGCATATAAAGTGATTCGTGATCATTCTGATTAATGAATAAATCATTTAGACTGCTTGTGTGAACTGGATCAAGTGATTCATTGATTGGAAATCACTACTTCTCTTGGACACCATTGCCATTGTATGACTTCAGAAGACTTGGAATAGAGTTCACAAGTCACATCAACCAATTTTATTTGTATTTTTTTTGACATGGTAGTCAGAGCTTGACAGCCTCATTCTCTTGTACTGGCATTATAAAAAGGATGACCAATTATCTTCACATTTTTTATTTTGTGTCATGTTTGAAATACTATGAGCTTGAATTATTCCTTTTCAAAACCGAGCCATGCCTTATCCAATTCAGGCCAGTGGAAAGTATAAAAGTGTGAGGGGGAAAGAAGGAAGGACCAAAAGAAAACACCATTGAAGGAAAAATGAAAAGAAAGAGAAAAGATTAAAAAAAGAGGGTAAAAATGGTGGAAAAATGCCACTAAAGGATTTCGCTTGAGTTCTGTGCTTTATATTGAGATCTGATGGCTTTTGACAATAGTGAGCCCCCTTCTCCCCTATCCAGATGCCTCTACCCCTGAGGGATCTCGGGGGCCCATGGCGCTCCGCTCCTGGGAACTACCGTGGGTGATTGACCCCCGCCTCACCCACCTACGATGCTCGCCTGAACAGAGCGCAGTGTGTAGGACAGAGCGAGCGGGCCGACCTCAGGGCCTCCTAATAAGCAACAGCAGCCATGGAGCCGGACTGCTGAAGAGATCTAACAACAATGATTGTGTAATGATATGGAAATGACAGCAAAACTTGAGCTCGGCTACCGGCAGTGCCGTGATGGGAGACTTGTCCAAACTCATTAGGGTTTCTGTACGTGTCTCTTTTTTTTTTTTTGCAGGCATGCCCACTTCTGATCGGACTGTTTTTCTTTTAACACGTGACGTGTGCATGCAGTGGTTCAAACTCGGTGGGCTGCATGCTTGTGATGTACGATTGGAGGTGAAAGCACCCGAGCTCGGGCCCCTTATCATGTACAGCACACAAATTACGCAAAGCAGCATCCATCTGCCGCACAAACAGAGCTCCAACTCGAACCGGCGCTCTGCCATTGTTCTGGCCGTTCGCCGCCCCACCCGGGGTAATTCATGTGCCCCGCTACTCTGCTCACCCGTCACTGGCTATTCACTTAAACCTGAAACATTTCCATGGGCACAAAGGCTTCAAACATGGCAGTGACAAAGGAAAGGATTTTTGCGTTTCTATTCTTTTCCTCCTCTGTCTTTCTCCTTTCTTCAAGACATTGTGTTGTTTAATTGGTTGTGCTTGGTAATTTTGTCTCTTGTCTTCTCCCATACTGAGTGATTGTGCGGGGACGGACGTTTGCTTTGACTGGATCGGACAGGAGTGGGCTTCCCTCCCGTATGCTGTGAGCCGCGTACCTTTGTTCAGGTACGCGAAGTTCGGTTTGGGCTCCGTGTGTGGTAAGGTTAGGGAATCCTGCACGGATGTCGTGGGAATGCTAAGGAAACATCCCTCCTCATGCTGCTGAATGACTGTGATGACCCCTCCGTGACGTGCTCAATGAATTCATATCTCCGGTCTTGCTGGTGATTAATGATTCTTGGCGCTTTCGTGCCGGAGCCATTGAAAAGCCCAGCAGTGAGCCTGTACAGTATATTTTCTTTGTTGCAGTGACTGTGTGTGTCCCAACATGCTTTTTTTGTGAATTCCATACTGTATTGCTGGCTGAAAGAGTGTCAAGGTTAATGAAGAGAGTGGAAAAGCAGGAGAGGGCGAAAGAGAATAAGGGAAAATGAATTTGGCTTTGTCTGTACACAAGAGAAGGTGTGTGTATGTGTGCTTAAATGCATGCGTGTGCATTTAGAGAGAGAGAGAGAGAGAGAGAGAGAGCGAGCAAAAAAACAAAACAAAGAGGGTTCAGCGAGTTTATTACCTGGAGTCAGACAGCTCATCTCAGCCAATCCTGCAGCGCCTCTTTATTGTACAGCATGTGGTTGTGTAATACACTTTTCAGCCAGAGCTGGGATTCTTTGTTCACTGCACCTTGGATCCTGCAGGCTTTGTTCTACACATTCAGTATATGTCCTAGAACCTATAAAACACATAATTAAAATAATTAATTTATTTCTTAAAAAAAAAAAATTATTTCACACACACACACACACACACACACACACACACACACACACACACACACACACACACACACACACACACACACACACACACACACACACACACACACACACACACACACACACACACACACACACACACACACACACACACACACACACACACACACACACACACACACACACATATATGAAATAATGCTATATATATATATATATATATATATATATATATATATATATATATATATATATAGATGGCATTATTTTCATATATATATATATATAGTTATCTAATCTTCAACACAAGATTAAAAAACACATTTAAAGGGCCAGGCAGCACACAAATTAATATTCAAACACACACTAATTGTGCAGTATTATAAAACCATACATATACATATAATATATATATATATATATATAAACACATACAAGTAAACACATAATTAAAACAATATATTTCTTTAAAAAAAATTCATATATATATATATATATATATATATATATATATGGTTTTATAATACTGCACAGTTAGTGTGTGTTTGAATATTAATTTGTGTGCTGCCTGGCCATTTAAATGTGTTTTTAATCTGGTGTTGAAGATTAGATAACTAGAGAGATATTAATAGAGGAAATAGTGAGCCCCCTTGTTATGCTAGATAACTCCTAGATTATAGATAACAATAACTAGATTATTT
This sequence comes from Hybognathus amarus, assembly GCA_030378365.1. NCBI lineage: Eukaryota > Metazoa > Chordata > Actinopteri > Cypriniformes > Leuciscidae > Hybognathus > Hybognathus amarus. The sequence continues at coordinate 86,602 of JAQIUQ010002097.1, forward strand.
CTTAAATGTACAAATTTCATTTTTACTCGATAAAATAATGAATATATATAAAGTTAAGGTATAGGGTATTATTATTATTTCATATTTTTTAATAATTATTTCTTGAATAAATGTACTTATAAACCAATTACTTAAAAGTTTTTTCTTTTTTACACAAAATAAAAATGTGACATTTTTAAATGTACATTTCATATATCATTTTGGGTGGCATAGTCTTTGTTTCATAGAGCCATTGTCTGTAACTTGAGCAGACTGCATGAGTGCTAGGAAAATCAATATTTATTTATATAGCATGAGCTGAATGTGCAAGTGTGAGAGCATATGAAGCATTCCAGACAGTACGTGTTTCATGTGTCCTTGGTAAGCCCTGCAGTACCATGTCTCCCCTGTCCTCTCCCCCACCCCCTCATCTGCCTCTCGCTTGCATAATGGCAGGAGCGAGCGTGTGTGTGAGGCTGGATGTATAGTGAAAAGGGATGATCTCATGTACGGTTCGTTGCTGAAAAGCAGCCAGGATTTCATCATCCCGCTCCTTTCTTTCTTTCCTATAGGATCTGTAATGCCACAGTCTGCCTCACTGGGGTGCCATAGACCTATGATCAAACCAGGGTACCCCACACAGACATACACACGCGATACACACTTATGCTTTCTTGCAACACTAAGCATTAAGCTCTGGTGCATACGGTGTGATTCCCTCACAATTTTGGTATCATAAAATATTTTTTTGATTGTAGGGCAAAATTGTAAGTTTGGAATGCTCACCGATAACTGATTAAATGGATGATTTGCAATAAACATTAGCCTTCAAACTGGTTTTGACAGCATCAACTGTTGTGTGAATGAACCTAGAATGCCTGTCTAATGAAGAACTAATACTAATAAACTAATTTAGCATTTGTTCCTTTCATGTACTGACTGACTATACATACTTTTACCAAAGATCTCACCATGCTAAAATGTTACAGTCTGGATAAACAAGCATCAATGTTATAGGACAGATTCAATTCAGGCAAACACAGAGACCAAGGCACTGTCAGAGAGTAAGAGGGAGGGACCGCAGATATAATGACGGACAGCTAGAGACTGCAGAGAAGGGATGTGAGAAAGAGAGAGATGAAGAGAGAGGTGTGGTTAGGTGGACTGCATTGTTAGAAGCAGAATAAATCAGTCTGGTCAGTGTCTGCAGGGCTTTATCAGTGTAAATATGCGCATAGATGTGTGTCTATTTATGCTTTGTTTCAAGGTCATACTGCTCCCACAGCTTAAAGGTTCAATTATGTAACCTAGATATTAATGCCTTCAGTGTATCTCTCACTGCATTTCTGGATTGTTGGGATAACATGATTGACATCATCTATGAGACAGTGTTGTTATCATTAATGGAACCTAGAACGAACTATATGTATATACTGTATATATTTATTAAACATTTTTGTTAAAGCTGCAGTCCTATAGCTTTTTTGGGGTTAAAAATGATCCAAGATACATATTTAAGAAAATACTTTACCAGCCAGTGTTCAAAACTATCTGCTTGTCTTAGCTCGATTCACAGCGGTAAGCTTTTAATAATGTATAACTCCAGTACTGGTGGATTTCCGTGGGAGATTCGAGCATGTCTTTGTGTCATTACGTCACATCTGTACACATAAAGAAGGAGTCTCTGCTAGTATTGTGTGTGAGGATGTTGGAGGTGGAGATTTATTGTCTTTTCTCACAGCACTTGATATAATTAATCTTGTCAATTTGATGGCGGATCCAGACTGATCCAGGTTCAAATAACAATCACCAGTGACAAGTAGAGATTCACCCGCTGTAAAATGCATAAGACTTCGTTCCGACTTCGGAGTGTCTACAGAAAAAAAGAGACTGCAACCGGCCAATGCGAAAATAAGGATACATATCGGAAGGACAAAACATGTAATCACGCAATGCTGACATTGTTAACATTAACAGTTTGAGAACAAAGTTTAGTTTGCACGCTTTTGCGTGATATGATAACTTGTAAGTGATTTTTAGATTTAATTAGTGGGATTTACTGCAATGTCAGAACCAGAACTAAAGTGGATGTTTCTTACTTGTTTAGAGGACATTTTATGGGGAAAATTCTTATGTTTGTCATACTTTCAAAAATTATAATCTGTGATTCCGAATGCCCGTATTCACACCGCCGCAGTGACTGACAGCCTCACAGTCTCCTCAAACATTGTGTTCATCCACGCTGTGCCGTGTCAAAGTACAACTCGTGTTAAGTTGATAATTCCGCAAATGACTGTAATTGCAGATTTCGAGATGAGATGGCAACAAAGTGGAAAAACTGCGGATTGCAGCTTTAATTGAAATAAAATATAGGATGAATTGAAAAATGAAAGAGTTTTTAAATGGTGTTTTGGAAATTAACAGAAATAAGTTTGTTGATGTTCTAAAATTTATTAACAACTAAAACTGAAATTATATTTAAATTTAGAAATGTAAAAAAAATGACAAGCACATAACACTATCAAATTAAAAGGAAAATGCATAGTGTGTTTTCCCCTTAAATCTGTTGCAATGAGGGAGTTAGTTGGTTTGTACTTGAGTGACAAACATGTTGTTTCCGCTCAGATCTGAGGCCTTTTCTCCTCTTGACCTGGGTGTGCAACATTTTGACCTGTCAAAGTGTCTGGCAGGGGTGGCCCATAAACCAGCGGGGTGTCCGAGAAACCCTTATGTCTCTGCACACTTCAAGCCTTTATTAGAGAAACAGGAAAGAAATGAGGCATCTAGAAAGGAAAAGGGGAACCTTCACTCTTTAGGAGGCCACAGATCCATTTTCAAGAATAAACGTCACACGCCTCAAAACCTAGTAAAGTCGTCACAAAGGCTTTTAGTTGAACCCAGTGCTCTGCAATTACCTCCACACGTTCTCTCCGGCTCTCTCTCTCTCCCACACACACACACACCTGGTTCAGTGAGTGCAAACCTGGCTAATCTGTCTGCCAAACACTCCCCCACCTCTTCCTCTACACCCAGCAAACATCTCATCATCTCGACTGAAGTGTCATTGTGAAATCCCTGAAGTCATTAACAAATAATTAATTAGCAGCCCCCTGAGGGAATGGATTAAGACCTCTGCAACGATGTTTTGTTGCACTCTTGGGAAAAGAAAAGGGGGAACTGCAGGAAGAGCTGTATGTATGTGTGTGTGTGTGTGTGTATGTGTGTGTGTATATATATATATATATATATATATATGTGTATATATGTGTATATATATGTGTATAATATATATATAATATGTATATATATGTATATATATATGTATATGTATGTATGTATGTATGTATATGTATATATATTTATGTATATGTATATATGTATATATACATATACATATACATATATATATATGGACTGTTGAATATATATCTATTGAATACATAATGTTGGGTATAATGTTAGATCGTATAATGAGATTTTATAATGTGATCTCAATGCTTGGGTTTATGAGGGTTGAAGGACATGTGTCTGTTGAGAAATATCTGTGGGTTAATATTTAAACAAATCCCTAATTAGACACATTATTGAAATGAGGCAGAAAAGCAGCAGTAAAGGATCATTAAAGTTTACAAGAGGACTTTTAAACGTCGTAAACGCACAGACACGCCAACAGGCTTTGCTTTAGTTTCACCCTTGACCTTAAGAAAACTCTCATGCTGATGAAGCCATTAGCTCCACCACGGCCCATCTCTCTGTCTCTCTCTCTCTCTCACAGACAGCTGAAGAAACTGCCCTCGTCTGTCCCGTCTCGTACAAATGACCTTGTCCTGCTCGACCTTGACCCTTCCCTCTCGTCTTGCCAGTGTGAGTGACATCATCACATGGTTGGATTACAAAGTTTCAGCAGCTGTCGCTCTTAAATCCTTTTAACCTCCTGTCATCCCTCTCTTCCTCTTCTCTCTTCCTTTTGTTGGATTTTGATGGTGGAAATGGGGATGGAGGAACGACAGCCTCCCTAACTCCTCTATAAATCTTTTCTGTTGGGATGAGTTTGAAACACACACTTACTTTCCCCATTCAGGATACAGGTGTGTATGTGTCCTGTGGTGTGTCAGTCTCTCAGCTGTGATTACAATGAGGACTGACCCTGGTGTCGAGGTGATAGTAGTGCTCTAATGAACACTAATGAATCAGATGGCTGACAGTGTGAGCACCAGGAATCTTTTGTGTTCACGTCACCTCAGTCTTGATGAAGAGATGTGTGTGTGTGTGTGTGTACTATAGCCTAAAGCTATTCGGCCAAATCAATCTATCAGAAGATAAAAGAATTAACAGCACACAGAAGTCCAGGAATAGAGGGAGATTCAGACGATAATTCGCTTGGCTACGCTAAACCTATGCTAATTCTCGGCACAGTAATTGCTCTGATGAATCAGTTGGGTTTTGTCTTTCATCTCTTTGTCTGTGGCTCTGTTCTGCAATAGTCTTCTTTTGAGTATTTTATATCCCTTTGCTCAGCCTCAACATTCAGCATGTCTCCATTAGTAATAGCACAGATTTTTACCTTATCGAAAGCAGCTTCTCAAATTAGCTACAGAAACAATGCCTTTTTTGCACTTTATTATGTACAGTATGCAAAAACTACTGAGGTTAACTGAGGATTATTTTAATGTTATGGCTAATAACTGATAAAAAGACCGACATTAAGATTCTATTCTATTTTGTCTACTTAATTTTGTCTAAATAACATCGAAAATGTAAATAAATTGTTAAATTCTTAATTTAATTTAGAAAACGCAACATAATTATAGAATGAACAATTGGATATTAATTTTGGAACTTGCTAAAGATTACATCTAAATGTTTTTAAAGATTATGATTAAGTTAAATGATTGCAAAGGTAAAATACATACATATATATATATATATATATATATATATATATATATATTAAAACAGGATTTATATGTTAAAACGGGAAATGAGCATACACAATTAAATATCCAATATAGACTGATGTATGTTCAAGTGTCAAGTGATTACAATTCTAATATGAATATGATGTGATAAAACTGAATATGGTATGATAATTTGATGATAACTGTAAAATGGACCAATAACTGATATTATACCAATTAAGTATAATAAATTACAAATAAAAGTTTAAAAACTAAAATCAGTCATCATAAATGCTACAGGGAATTTAAGCAACACCATATAATGAGAAGAGGGTAGTTAAATATGAAAATGGAGGATATTAACAATGCACCTTTTGAGGTAACGCTTCCTTTTACAGTGCAGTTACCCATGTAAATACTATGTACTTATTTTAGTAACTACAATTACTGGGTAATAACTAGTACTAACCCTGAACCTACCCCTCAACCTAACCCTGTTCCATGTACTTACCTTATATTAGCCAGTACTTTCTAGGTAAGTACACTGTAAGTACCCTGTAAGTACTGTACTGTAAAAGGAAGCGGTACCCCTTTTGAATATCGAATATCATCTGATAGTGATTAATAAAACAAATCTGTAAAATATATGCCGAAAAAAAATATGCTGCATAAAATCATACCAATTGTGAAAAGACTTTTCTGCTATCAAAAGTTAAAAATTTGTCATTTGTGATATTTACTTTAGTCACTGTTTATAGACATTTATTTATGCTATTGCAAGAATAGAAAAAGGGCTTGACTTCAGTTATTCATTCATACAGACAGTAATCGAGCTGCTCCTGTCAGCTTTTGTATGAACAGAAAACAAATTGAGTGATTATAGTAAATGTTGTCAAACACAAGCTGAGCAGATGTAGTTAGTTATGCTCTGAACACTGCTATTTCTGAGGGAAATGCAGAAGTGTGTGTCTAAATAAAACCCTCTTTGGAGCTGTGTAGAGATGTTCAAGGTTCGTGAAGCATATGTGGCCCGGAGGTTGACCTCATTATGGTAAATGGATTCATTATTGCTAATGATGAGAGTGGCTTCATTTGCATCTTTGAACAGTTTTGACAGGAGCTGGTTAGTTCCTCTTAAGGGAACACTTCAGTATTTGTTGCAGCGTCAGATTCGGCATACAATAATCCAGAGTTGTGGACTCGAGTCGCATGACTCGGACTTAACTTGGACTCGAGTCCCAAATGTGATGACTTGCAACTCGACTTAGACTTTGACAAAAATGACTCGCGACTTGACTCGGACTTGAGCCCTGTGACTTGGAAAGACTTGACCTACCTTAAATCCACAGATCAGAGTTGTAATAATCACTGTAGTAATAGCACTGTATCATTGACGCACAGCACTGATTAGCGCTGCTTTCGACACGTTGGTACTAAGCCAGAGAGCGCGTGATAGAGTGCGTTCAGCAGCAGCGTCAGTTGTCATTTACTATCACACGTTCAGACAGTTTTCAACCAAATAATGTTTTCTTTTTTCTTTTTCAGGCATTTAAATACACAAGTGCTAGCGAACCATTTATAATTTGAGAAAAAAAACACTGATGTCTAAGTAAGGAAATAATAAACCTTTCAAATGTTATTTTTCCCCCACAACGAATGAACATTTTAGCCTATAGGTAACTATAAAGTCTTCTCCCTGTTCACCAGACACTCACTTTGGGTTTCGGGAGAAATAGATGGATTTACGTTTCCTTTTGTAAATGACAGGCTCGTAGCCCCAAAAGTGTCACGTGACACTTGATATGTAGGATATATAGGAATGTTCTAGTACAATTACTGTCGTGTTAACAAAATAATTTAACCAGGGACTCAATATTTTAAACTTAATGTGTAGCAAATCACGATTTAATTTCCCAATGAACAGTTGCTTTTATTTTTTTTATTTTTAAATCTGCATTGCCACTCTTCACATTCAACCAATCCGACAACCAACACGTCAACATTCACTAAGTTTGAATAAATATGATAATATTACATATTATTATATTATATCATATTTTAAAAGCCTTCCTGATATAAATTAGTATACATTTCATTTACTAGTAATTAACACTGAGACAGTAATTTGTGCAAAAAGCACTAATGACTTGAAGCATAAACTCGAGGACTTGCAACTTGACTTGGGACTTGAATGCAAAGACTCGAGACTTGCTTGTGACTTGCAAAACAATGACTTGGTCTCACCTCTGCAATATTTGATCTGATTAGTGTATCTACAGGAAAGATTTTGGGGTATGTGCTTTATTATGTAACCAGTAGCACAATGTTGTGTGAGTAATTTCTGTATGTATGGCTTGTAGTTTAAGTCCAGCACACACACACTTACAAACTAATTATGTCAGTGCACACCCACACACTCCCCTCACAGTATGACTTTCACATCCGATGCCCGCACCTTGACTCAACAGAGAAACAAAGAAATTAATAAACAAAGCATAAAGTGAATAACACTTATATGCTCATTGTGTGTTTGTGTAATTGTTTATTTAATGAGGAGTTATATCAATGTTACTTTTGGATGGAAGAAAATTCGAAACCACCAGCATACTTTTTCTTTAATACATTTATACTATAAATAAATACTATTTATTCATTTTTTGCAGTAAACCCCAGGATGCAGTTTATGGGTACGATTTTATTTGTTGTGCACAAAACATCAGTGTGTTTTAAATATTAGAAACATATTATATATTTTTTTTACCATCACCTTTGAGGTTTAAGTAATGTATTAATGAAAATATAAATTCCTTAAAAAAATTGTATTCCCATATTTTACATTTAGATTGCTATCATCTAATGCTCGCCTAAAGTTAACATTTAATGTAATATAATTATATAATATAATATAATTAATGTAATATAATATAATAATATATTATATTACATTAATGTAATATAATTATATAATATAATATATATTATATTACATAATATGTAATATAATTATATAATATAATATAATTAATGTAATATAATATAATAATATATTGTATATAATATAATATAATATAATAATATATTGGGAAATGTAATATAATTACATTTCCCACTCCAGATTATAATGTTCGTTTTTATTTATGAAAAATAGAATACACTTTTAATATCTGCATTTAAAGGTTATTGGCCATAACATAAACTTAAACACATAGTGATCAACTTATCAGTATTGATCTGAATTTTAATATCGGGACATCCATACCTGCATTTGTGCGGTTTTGATGACTGTTGGCATGGCTGTGATTTACATTTGTTTAAATAGATGCTGTTGCGGTGTGGTCTGTTGGCACTTGAGGTGGCAAACGCACTGGAGGCAAGTTGTATTTTAAGAGTTCTGTCACAGTCACCTTGTACTTTAAGTGCCCCTCTGTGGGCACTGCAGCTGTTCCTTATAGATCTCTCTCCTTGCTACACACACACACACACACACACACACACACACACACACACACACACACACACACACACACACACACACACACACACACACACACACACACACACACACACACACACACACACACACACACACACACACACACACACACACACACACACACACACACACACACACACACACACATCAACGAAACTGATCTGCCACCCTGGGCAATCAGCCAACACCATCCCCAGTACCACCTCAGAAAACACACACACACACACACTCACTCACACACACTCAGACATCACAGCCCAAACCAACAGAACATTCCTCTGGGCCAATGTTTAGCTTTAATCCCATAATAAGACCCTCAGCTGTCCAGGAAAAGAAAGAGGACTTTCCGCTGTTGAAGTCAGACACTTCAGTCTTCTCCTCTCTTACGCTCTTCCTTTTCATTCTACCTTTGTTCTTCTCTCTTTGTTTTAATTTGGAGCATTTGGCTCTCTCCATTTGGCCATTGTCCTCTTTTGGTTGAAGTCTCTTTCTTTCTTTGTTTCTTGTTCTTTCCTTTACTTCACGTTTGCAGTGACTTATAGATAATTGTGAATTTGTTCAAGACCACACACAGACATGGATGATAATATAAGCAAAGGCAGTCTTGCATCCCACATTAGCATTTAACATATAACCCTGGTCCCTAGCTCTCTGAATAGTCTTTATGCTACTTACAATGAAGATGCAGCATACTGGGCGGCACAGCTCTAAACCTAGTGGTATTCTGTGTGCTGTTTCGTCATTGGGTCACTGTTTCATGACCTTTTTAAACTCAGGGCACTAATACACTAGCATGAACTAAGGTACTGAAGAGCTGAACTAACAGTGCCATCTTATATGTGTAATCTTACGATCTCCGTCCACACCAGCGCTTTATCTGCGTTTTAGAATTGATCTCCGTCCACATTAAAACAACTGAAAACGTGGATTATTTGACCATTCACTAACACTGGGCATGTCGATGCTGGTGTAAACAGTGGCTGACAAATCAGGAAGGATATCGATCATGACTGATGATACCCAATCATAGAGCCAAGCATCAGTCTCTGCGTCATCGTTTCTAAACTCCTCTGTTTTGTCCCGTCTTCGCTAAAACGCCCTCCGGAGATTCAGAAACGCAGAAGCGGAGCTGCAGCGTTTCTAAACTTCTCCGTTTTAGGTCTTTTGTTTTTTCCATTTTAGTCTGGACAGAGGTGCAGAACGTCAGCAAAAGGTCTCCGTTTTTTTTTTAATGGAGAATTAAAATGAATACAATCTCCGTCCACACCAGCATTTTATCTGCATAATAAAAATGATCTCCGTCCACATTAAAACGACTGAAACCGCGGATCACGTGACTATTCACCAACACTGGGCATGCGCGTGCCGGCGTAAACAGTGGCTGACGAATCAGGGAAGGACACATAATGACTGACACCCAATCATAGAGCCGAGCGTGAGCCTCTGCGTCATCGTTTCTAAACTCCTCCGTTTTGTCCCGTCTTCACTAAAACGCCCTCCGGAGATTCAAAATGCAAAACAGAGCTGCAGCGTTCCTAAACTTCTCCGTTTTATGTCTTTGTTTTTTCCGTTTTAGTCTGGACGGGAGGTGCAAATGTAGCAAAAGGTCTCCGTTTTTCAACGGAAACGCAGTAGTGTGGACGGGGCCTGAGACTTGGGCTTCAATTAGTATAGCTGTAACTGTTGCGACAGTTTTGGAGAAATGTAGCTAAGGCCCTATTTACACGAGAACGCTTGGGGGTGAAAGCGTAAAAATATTTTATCGGATATTAGCGTTTTGGGGGCTTAAAACGCAAAAAAGTGAAACCACCCTCCAGAGTGGAAATCTTAAAAATGCTCCACCGTCGCGTTTCCGTGTAAAGGGTAGAACGCAAAAGTCTGCTTGACGGTGAAGGTTGTATGCAGGCGCACAGACTTGGTGGTGTTGTGTGGCCAGTGCTCCACATCGCCACCTTGCCGCCTGGATTGCATACCTCATTGAATTTCTCACACTTTGCGTCACCATATGCACATGGATTTCCCCTCCAAAATGCTCTTCTAAACGCAGAATAAAAAGTGATAACGCCACGCCAGTTTTGCGTTTTCTCTTCAGAATTGTTTGCGTGTAAACATAGTCTAAATAACACATAAAAAAATAATAATGTGGTGGCACTTTGGTACATTGATGCTTTCCAATTACTTTTACTTGCTTGCAGATTTCTTACTTTTGCATTACTTTTTCTAACCTGGGACAGGCTTGCTAGCTTGTTTTTTAATAATTATAATAATTAAAAAACTAAAGTAATATTTTTGGCAAATGTAATAAATGTGGAAAAAGCCTTGGGCTGAAGGGAAATGCAAATTCGCACCTGTATAATAAGAGGGAAAAGCTCAAACTAATTATCAGCTGTGCTGTCACTCTGGATTGTAGAAGGAATAGGATGCAGAAGAAAAAAGATCAAAACTCTTATTTCAGCAATAAAAACTGTGATGCAGAGTTGGATATGTTCAGATCCATTTGCAGTGCTTTATTGGAGAGTAGTCAAACAGACAGAATGCAGAGATCAGCAAACAGGGATGTCAGAGGAAATCCAGAATCATAAACAATACCAGACAAGGGTTGAGGCGGGTGGCAGACAAGAGACAAGGAACAGCAAACAGGCATGGGTCAAAACCAGGGATCCAAAACAATGTGGTATAACGCTCGAAAATGTTAGCCGGGGCAAAACAATTACAAAACAGATACAAGTGTTTCAGAGACCGCTTATATAGGGGAGAGATGTGGGTACACCTGTGCCGGTGATTAAACCTAGGTATTAGGCTGATTGGAAATGGTGTTCAGTAGTCAGGTGACGTGTCCTTCGGCGATCAGAGAGAGCCATAGAGGTGCGATCTATAGTGTTTCCATCGCAGGAACTCAGGAACTTTGGGGTGGTACTCAGTATGTTTACACCGCAGGAACCAGGGTCTAAATGAAGTTTCTAAATGAAGGGGTCTAAATGAAGTCCCCCCCCCCCCCCCTCCCAGAAAGTCCCTGCTGGTGAGGTAGTACTTTTTCAGAGTTCGGGAACTTCAGAGGTGGGACTTATGCGCTGAACATGCTGATTGGTTCTTACCACTTGTTCTTTCTGCCCGATGGCGCGCATTCATTCCATCCATTTCACGGTCAGTGTCCGCTGATAACAAACGTCTACTTTTATATCTTGCTTTCTGAATAATACACTTTGGGTGCTCGTCTCTTTTCTGCTGTTTTGTTAATTACCTCGTTAGTAAACCATTTGCACACAAAAGCAGCACAGCTTGAATCTCCTCTATACAAAACTCAAAACAAACACGCAGACTGGGAGGAGCAGTCGCACGCATTTCAACATCACGTATGCTGATCATATACTTGCATTAAAACATAAAAAAAAATCTCACCAACCCTAAACTTAGTAGTGTCTAACTATAAAACTAGAGTTAATTGTATTTAAATTTTTAAGGGTAATAGCGCATGTATTTGGCAAAGTACACTTTTGTTATCTCATCTATGTCATTATAGTGTTTGTAGTGCAGCGTATTGAATGAGCAGTAGTGCAGTTGTGGGTCTGAATGAGTACACATGACATGAGTAAGATAGCTGCTGTTAATGAACCTCACTGTCAAGATTTCTTCTGCTTGAAGATATGATCCATCAATACTAAGATCACATTTAGAGATTAACCACAACACACCTGTGCAGTTAACACACGCAAATAGTTCTTAGACTGTTAATTGTTATACCCTAATGTGTGTGCAAACTGTTGCCCATGTGTTGTCTATTCGTGCCAGGTGGTGATGGAGGGATTTAACAGGTTAGAGAAAATACAACAGATGGACCAGTCTACTGTCTGTAACCTAGATTCCACTTTACTAATCCACAGTCGCACACAGTCTCCGACACTCTCCGGAGGAATGTTAAAACCGAAACATCGGAAATGTATAAAGTGCGACTGGAAATTTTCCAGTGTCACTGCATGCTGTTATCTCTTTGATTTAAAATCATTGCATTAGCGCAGGGGTGGTTGGAGATTAAAGGAGTTTGGTCATGTTTAGAACATAGTGGAAATCCAATCGTGAGAGCTTTGGGTTGGTAACATGGCAAGTGTGAAAGCAGGTTATAGCTTGTGCTATGCCTTGCCCATGAAAGGAGTTGATGAGTTTGGTGAGGAGTCGGCCTTTCAGAAATGAGTTAATTGGAAATCCCCTAGTTACACAGTGCAAATATTCTTCTAAAAAAATAGAGCGAGAGGGAGATAAAGAGAGAGAGATTCAATTTGCAGGTCAAAACATTGCTGATTTCAAGTGTCGTGTTTAGCAATTAACTAAAGATGAAATGTTGGATTTCTCCTCTAGTGGCGCTAAACAGAATTACAATATTAATGACTTTTCAAACAGGTTTCTCGAACACTCCACTTATCTTACATCGGCCGACCAAACAGGTAGTCCTGCCTAACACATGATAACACATGCCATTTGTTGGAATGTTTAAGTGTTATTTTAGCATTATTTATATATTATTATTATTATCATCATCATCTAATCAAACTTTATTACAGACTCTAGGTCCAAATTAAAAACAGACTCCTGACCCTGCCCCTAAACCTACCCATCACATGGCCCGTTCTCATCCTTTAGAGTCATATATGTGACGCTATATGACAAACCGGCGAAATACTACGCACATGGCACCCTTTATCGTTAATATAACACGCGAACCCAAGGCGTCATAACTCCTTTAGCGTGAATATGAGACAACCCTACCCTACCCAACACTTAAAATTACCCATCACAGCGCGTGTTATATTAACGATAACGGGTGCCATGTGCGTAGTATTTCGCCGTTTTGTCATATAGCGTCACCTATATGACGCTGAAGGATGAGAATGCGTTGGTTTAGACTAATCGTACAAATTCGTACCAGTGAGGTTGTGAGAGAGCCTTAGAATGTCATCTGAGATTGAAGGGTTTTTCAGGACGAAATGAGACACCGAATGGTCGTCAAATTGAAGAAATTCAAGTTTTCCTTGTTATTTATTATTCAAAAATAATTGTTGAATAATACATTAAAAAATACACACACAGACACACACACAAGATACAAGTCAATGTGTTACAAAAATACAGACGATACTGGTGTCTCCACAACTTGGAAACTTGAAAGTTTTTGTTAATATTTTGAATTGGCCTTTATTTTTATATTTTCAGTTCTCATTTTAAATTAAATTAAATTAAATCAAATTAAATGTATTAATGTTTTGTTATTTTGTTATGTGCTTTTATGAAATGTATTAGATTTATTTAATTTAAAAAAATATACAATTTAGGTGTTTAATTTATTTAATTTTTTATATTTATATTTCAGTTTTAATTTATTTCCTGCTATTATTATTTTTGCTTTAACTTGTTTTAGTTAGGTGCCAAGGCAACATTTCTAAGTTTCAATTAGTTTAAATTTTTCATCTTATCTTTATCTTTTATTTTATTTTATCTTTATTTTAATTAATTAATAAAAATATAATAACGATAATAACCATATTAACTCTTATTGTTCTCTCCTTTTTTGTATTTAACTTCAGTTTGTGCACTAATCAGCTAATACTTTGTCTTGGTGATCTGTATTACAAAAATTATTGGCTCTTTTGACAAATTGCTTTATTTCTCATTTGTAAGTCGCTTTGGATAAAAAGTAAATACATGTAAGTATAAATGTTGGGGAAATCAGCCGAATGACTTCATTATAGTTGCTGATTACATAACCGGGATCTAGAGTATTTAACAGTTTATTTAAAAAACAAAGTTATACCAGCACACAGGAAATATACAAGCAATAATTTCTCCTCTATTTAGCAACTGTTGTCTGTCATTCGTTAATGGTTTGCTTCCCACCAAACTTAACTGACCGTGTTAATGGATTACTAGGCATTGAGAATTAGACGGAGTCAGTCAGACAGGCTTTGGGGGTCTACAAGGTCAACCAGGACACCTCCGTCTATCGGACCGTGTGAGACCAAAAGGTCGTAACCTTGTCTCTTTCCCTTTGAACGTTAAAATATTCTCCGTATTGAATCTGATGGCTTGAGAATGCAAGTTACCAGTATGCAAAAGTAGTTGTCAAAATTCACTGCTAAAATTTGCATGTTTTCTCCTTGTTTGCTCTTAGATGTGTATGTGTAGGGTTTGTCCTCTACAGTAAGGCTGTGCGATTTATTCAAACTCATTATTTTTTAAATCAATTTTGGCATCCAGTGATATGAAAACAACATAATTAGAGTTAAAAATATCTTATTGTTCTCAAATTGTTTGAAGTTTTTTTTTTTACTTGCATTAGTTAACATTAACTTTTTCTGAACCAATAATCACATGAAATAATGTGATTTCCCATTATAATCGAGCAGCTGTAGGCATGTAAGTTCTATAATGCGCTTATTCCAGTGAATCAGCCTCTAATTGTCTTTATTAGATACTCTGATGGGAACCAGAGAGTGAAAGAAAGGGTTTTGTGATGGGGAAACCCGTGCTGGGTAAATCAATAAGTGTAAGAGAGGCTCTGTGGTTGGAGAAGACCCTGGAGCAGAGCTAATAGAACATCTTCAAAGCACACAGCTAATAAGAGCTCAGGAAAAGATAACCAAGGCGACACCCAGACCGCTCTATTTCTGTAATCTAACATCCTCAACTCCATACAGCGATTCATGTATCTGTGTTTGGAGGTCACACGGCCTGCCATCTATTGCCACACACTGTAGTAGAAATTCCTACGCTTTATCAGTCTCTGTTTACTTCTTATCGTTAAAGTAAACACACACACATTGAGTTTTCTGTTGCAGTCGAGGTAAAAAGGGGTTAAGCTTCTCTTGTCTTTGTTTTGCGATGTGCCTGATTTTGACATTTGAAGGTCGAAGGTCACTCAGCCCCTCCTGTGCTCCGTGTCACACTGATTCTGAGAGCGCATGCACGCATACATGCCTGTCGCAACACACTTTTGTAGCTGTCACTTTCTCACGCAGTAGGACACACTTACTCATTCACACAAAAAACAAGAACATTTGCATAGAAGGATTGGTTTGGATTGTAATGATGAAATTACAAGTGTTTGCCAATTTTGGACTGGGTATCAATAAACTGATGTGATAACCAATTCATCATGGCGTATTTCTCTTGGAAATACTCTCGGTTAATACTGTAATTTATGCAGAGCAGCGTTTTAGATTGATTCAAATCTGTAAATGGCTTTTTAGACTATTTATTTAAAGAACTGGTTCATTAAAGTCATTTGTTTGACTTGTTGAATCAAACTAAATTGTATTTTTTTTTTCTGAAACTGTGTTTTGGGGACTACAATGGCCATGCTGTTTATTTTTGATTTACTAATATAACCACGTCAAAAGAGTCTTTTGTTTAGGAAAAAACCTACTTTGGTCATGCTGTTTATTGGCCGCTCTGTATGTTTTTGATTCACTCAAAAGTGTTGACTCATTTGATCTATGTTTTTTGTTCAGAAAATTTGGAATTGCATTAGTACTACACCTAGTTGTGCTGTATGTTTTCACTAAAAAGAACAGGTTTAAAGTGTCTATAATTGTGATTTTAAGAATCAGGAATTGGGATTGCCAACTTGATATTTGTGATAAATCAGAAAATTGATATACTTCATTTTATTCACGGTCCTAACTGTTAAAGGTGTCGTATGTAATATTGGTTGAAATGACTACTGCAGTCTAAATTTATTGGAGAGAGTTGTTTGCTCCACCCTCTCCTCCTGAGACTGGATGCTCAGGCCAGTTACCAGATTGAGGACACACTACAGGAACGAGTGCAGTTGATGTGTTGATTTATGCGTGCCGTGTTTTAATATGCCTCTGGTCATAGAGCTTTTTAGATGGATGCCGAGGCTTTTTAGGTCAGGTAGAATCTGTCCCTCTCTGACCCAGTTTGTCTATTGACTTTCATGGCTGCAAGGTGCAGTGTTTTGGTGTTTTCTGCCAGCTGGCTACTCGAGGTGTCGAATTACTATTGGTAAATTGGCAGTGGATGGGATCACACGGACCAAAACAAAAACAGACCTTCTAAATAACATGCAGTAGAAATAACTGGTGAATCAAGAATGTGAATTAGCAAGATAACTGCGAACATATTATGGTATACATACTTTTACTAATGATATTTATACTTTTCTTGTGAAAAAATGCCAAAGCACATTTAAAGGGATAGTTCACTTTGAAATGAATTTTTGGTATGTTTTAGCTTACCTCAAGGGCATCCAAGATGTAGGTGTCTTTGTTTCCGCAGTAGTTTCAATTTTGATATTTTTAGGTCAAACTGTTTGTGTCTATCACTCATATAATGGACGTCTATGGGGTCCACCTCAAAGAGCATGCACAGAGAAGTCCAAATTCAACATGATTTAATGACTCGTAAATGTAAGTACACATTGATGGCCTAAGACACCGAAACGAGTGGTTTGTGTGAGAAACGAACAGTATTTATATAGATTTTACCTCTTGTAACCACAGCCATGTCCAATTGATCTGAGAGCGCGGACGCTTTGTGGCTGTGGTTACAAGAGGTAAAAACTATATAAATACTGTTCGTTTTCTCACACAAACCGCTCGTTTCGTGTCGGCAAACGGTTTAACCGAAAAATATCAAAATTGAAACTACTGCGGAAACAAAGACACTTACATCTTGGATGCCCTTGAGGTAAGCTAAAACATCCCATAAAGGAATTTCAAAGTGAACTATCCCTTTAAGATTATTACAAAAATGTTAAAGTATTGGAAAAATAAGAAAAAGGATGCAGAGATATATGTTTTCTATTTCTTTTCCTCTTCTTTTGCAAAATATGTGCTAGAGACTTGAAAGACATGCATTAGTAGATCACCAGAATGCCCAGTAGCAGAGACCCAGTTAAAACTGGGACATACATCCAACATGTAATCTCTATGGGAAAGCTCACGTGTATCAAAAATGGTCAGCGGTGGCTATATTTAGGACTGTGTGGTAAGTAGGTCTCACAGTCTTATCTCACTTTTTCTCTCCCTCTGTTTTTCTTTTTCGTAGTCGGGAGGGTCAGTCAGTGCACATGGTTTCTGTGGTAATCATTAGGTGAATAAACCTCAGGGAACATGGCCTGCCATCAGAGGTTCCAGTGTATTGTGTGAAGTCCTGCAGGTGTGATCGCTCAAACTGCCCCAGGACTGGTCAGGTGATTCCACGCATAATTAAACTGCTGTAATCTAGCCAATTCCAAATTTGAAGCAATTTCAGTTTTAAGTCATTTTCATAACTATAATATAACTCCATTATATTGCTTTAATTGCAGAAATCTATTTTTCTCAGTAGATTAAAGACTGAATGTGGGAGAAAAGGGAAGAATTAATGGCCCTATCTTGCTGATGTACTCTCACAAAGTAATCTTGTAGTTTTATTGGGTTAAAATGAGCAATCATATGAACTTTTTGGGCATTTTCTATGCAGATTTTTGACACTTGGTGATAACTAACAGCTTTATTAATATATATGTGTGTGATATATATATATATATATATATATATATATATATATATATATAATATAGGTTAATGAAACATTCCCATCGGCTCTAATTCCTCTGAATTTCACAAAGGAAATTTAATTGTGTAAGACAGTGTTGGGCTGATATACTGGTTATTTGTTATAGTTATCGTTTTTTAATATGACTAAAGTATCCTTTAAGTTTAGTCAGTATTTCGGCATTTTCGTCATGTCATTTTCATTTATTTTTGTAAATTTTACTTTCAATAAAATGCAATCTACAGTGGAGAAAATAATTATTTGATCCCCTGATGACTAAGTATGGCCACTTAAATAGAAATGAAGGGTCTATCATTTTTATGGTAGGTTTATTTTAATGGATCGAGATAGAATATCAACCAACAAATCTAGCAAAAGCACATCATATAAAGGTTAGAAATTGATTAGCATTTGATCAAGTGAAATAAGTATTTGATCCCCTACTAACCAGCAAGAATTCTGCCTCTCACAGATTGGTTATGTGTTCATGTGTAACACATAGTCCTGTCACTTTAGGAGATTAGTCCTAATGCTGGTTCATTATGTGTATAAAAGAAACCTGTCCACAGAATCTGTATCTTCCATTCCAACTTTCACCACCATTGGCAAGACCAAAGAACTGTCAAATGACTTCAGGGACTGAATATTATAGACCTGCAAAGGCTGGAATGGGATACAAGACCATCAGCAAGAAGCTTGGTGAAGAGGAGACAACTGTTGGTGCCATTATTTGGAAATGTAAATTTGGGTGATTCAAAATAACCATGAATCACCCTCGAGTCTGGACCTCCATGCAAGATCTCAGATGATCATGAGAAAGGTGAGGGATCAGCCCAGAAATACACGGGTGGCGCTTGTTAATGATCTCAAGGCAATTGGGACGACAGTCACCAAGTAAACCATTGGTTACGGCACTACGCCGCAATGGATTAAAATCCCCTGCTCAAGAAGGCACATGCACAGAGGCCCATCTGAAGTTTGACAATGAACATTTAAATGATTCAGAGAAGGTTTGGGAGAAAGTGCTGTGGTCAGATTTGACCAAAATTGAGCTCTTTGGCATCAACTCAACTCGTTGTGTTTGGAGGAAGAGAAATGCTGACTAAAAGACCCAAGAACACCAATCCTACAGTCAAGCACAGAGGTGGAAATATTATGCTCTGGGGCTGTATCTGCTAAGGGTACAGGACGAGCTTCATTGTGTTGCGGGGCAGATGCACCCAAATAATTATTTTCTCTGCTGTAAATGTTGACCAAAATAACATTTTAGTTGAAGAGAAAGTGCAACATTTTATATATATTTATCAAACACGATATGTGAATACATGTCTTTGTTGTCAAGAACTTATATAATTAATGTTAATGAAATTAATGATTCATATAAATTATAATGTCAGCTTGCGAGGTTCAATGCCCAACATTACTATTAGATTATTTTATTAGATTTTATTTATACGATTTTATACGATTTTATTTGTGCTGCTAGGCAGTCTGGATACCATGAACCAAATTTTCCCCTGAAATTGGAAATCAATCACGGGGAGGGAGCACAGGCGCAGTTGATAGACATACAGGCGCATTTGATAGACATTCGTAGCACCCAATAATACGGCTCTGGGCATTCGTAAACCACGCCTCAAATACGAGAAATTTTACTTGTGGTGTCCAGACCACGTTTCTTTCTCAATGATACATGGTCTGGCGTCAGCCTGGCTAATTGTTGCCTAAAATAAAAAAAATAAAAAAACACTTAATTGACAAACATTTTTATCAGTAATCTTTGTTGATAAATGTAACGCTGCATCTACTAATCACAGCTTTGTTCAGCAGCTAGGCAAAAATGGTAATGAGAACAGTTGGGTTCTGTACATTGAAAGTGTGAGGCATGTTTGCAAATGTGTCTTTGTCTCTTGAGTATAGAGATCCCCAGGCTGGAGAGCAGAAATAGGATGTTAAAAAAAGGAAAATAATGAGAAACAATTTAGAGACTGAAAAAGGCACTTGGTATTCCTAGATGGAATGAAGACAGAGATAGCTAAACATATCAACTGAACATCAATTTACCTGAACCTGCCTAATAACAGTAACACTGGCAGAAATGATTGAAGTGTTTTCACAATGATTGACACAGTGTAGTTAGATAATTCCTCTGGGATGTGCAGATCAAAGCTGAAAGGATAAAAGCAAGGCAGTTTTCTTTAGTCATGTCAGTAATGTGAATTCCTCTAGGGGAAATTCAGTAAAAGCTAGATGCTAAAATCTTTTGGTGTAACATTTATATGAGAGTTGAGCACAGATGTTAAGTTACCTGAAGCAATTTACATTCACTGATGCTGGTGAACGAACACGTGTCATTCAATGAGGTGTTTCTTTGAAAAGTGGTATTACTGAAGTCAAAATAACGCAAAACCAAAGTGATGTTTTAGAGCTAATGGACTACTGGGGAGAGAAGTGAAAAAGAAACTCTTTTGTACAAGTTTATATAGTTTAAATTCTCTCATTGTTAATATACACAGTCAAAATGAGCAAACGGTTAGGAATCAAGAACAAGAAATTAGATCAATACAAGACATGAACGATGCTGAAAAATAGAAGGTACATGTCCAATTTTTGAAAGTCTCTTATGCTCATCAGTTTGTAGTGAAAAAACTTTAGAGACAAAATTGATCTGAGATGTTGCAATTCTGACGGGTGATATGGATCATGTTAGGAGGTGTTCTCTCCCCGAAAATGTTTAAATTCTGGCTGCTAAACTAAATTCTAAACAGAAATACCTTGATGGAGCTAGCAGCAACCCTCCTCTATCTAAGGACTAAGTTAAAGTATCTATTTTGTAAGTTTATGTAAAAGACAGGTTGATTAAAGAACTGTAAGCTCAAATTCAACTACTTCATTAAAGCTTGTTTACACACACACTTATTGTACACTTAGGCCTACTACACATAATTTTAAAACAGTACCATTGCAGTTTTTATATTACGATTTTAAATTATAGTATGTGGATTTTTTTTAAGTTATAGTATGGATTTTTTGGCCAAAGACTATGGTCCATAGAGGGTGGGATCTCACTCACAGAATGTACACACAGTGTCAGACATGTTATTTTGGAAGCTAAGCTAGCAGGCTCTTGTTCTGTGGAGAAAGCGGGGTAGTAGGGGAGACCATCCTCTTTTCCGGACATGTCCGGCCGTCGATGTCCGGGATTCAACTTGTGCTTTCTGCAGTCGCCATTCATTGTTTACATGCACACCTTTTGTTTCAAGCTAATCAATTCCGATTGGTGAATCTGAATGTAGTGTTTACATGAACGCTAAACAAGTGATCGGTTGATGTGCGTTTTAACATTGTTAAGAAAATTCCTGCTTCTTCGTGAGAGAAACGAGACCGGTGGGTCTCACAGGTGTCACTCATCAGTAATCACGCCACCGGCCTCGTGCCGTTCTCCCACGGCCCTTACTCGTCCTACTCGCCACGGTAAACATAATGAACTGTAGAACGCGAAAGCCGAATCCCGGACATTTTGGGCGAAACACATTTTCGGGCAGACTCATCACGGAGACTCACTAGTAGCCTATACTTGTTGTTTAACTACTGCGCTCTGTCACCGAATAGGCGTGGCCTCCTGAGAGCAGCGAAGCAAGTGCATTCTGGGATTCTGGTGTCTTTCATCCACATAAGCCAAAAATGCAGTTTCTGGCTTTTTCAGTCTAGAAAGCACCAAATTAAAAAAATATTTTACATTTCTTCTACATAAATTACCCATTTTAAATAAATACGTATCTTTCCAGAGGTGAAGTATTCCTTAGTATACTTTGCTTTTAAATGAATATAAATATGATACATGCATACATATATAATGCTTTTAAAAAGAGTTCTTTGTGAACCTATAGTTATTAAGCCTGTTTCTTTGATTCACATCATGCATTGAAATATTTTCAGCTGCATTTTCAAACTTTGTTTATTCCTGCCTTGTAAATGCTTTGTTTCATGATAATTTTCTCATGATCATTTTCTTTTTCAAATGATCTCTTAATCTTCAGAAGAGAAGTGAATTGCTGATGCTTCGTTCAGTGTGATTGGCTGTTTGCCGCATGTGTCACACTTTCAGTTGCTCACACTTCAGAGTTAATCACAACCTCTGGTTTAAACCTGATTTGACAGAGAACTTTTATACCAAGCTTTGTGAGACCGCCAAACCTGATCTAATTCTAAACCAGGTTGGATTTATCTTTATTTGTCAACTCAAAACCAACATGCTTTTTCAGCTAGCTTCATGCAACAGGCCACTGGATTGCTTTTTTAATCGAAAATATAGTAAAAACAGTAATATTGTGGAATATGATTACAGTTCAAGATCATCTCAAAACTTTAACATATTCTAAAATGTATTATTAGTCAAAGCTGATTTATCAGCATCAGTAGTACTCCAGTCTTTCAATGTCACATGATCCTTCAGAAATCATTCTAATGTGCTGATTTGGTTCTCAAGATATATTTCTTCTTATTATACATATTGAAAACATTTGAACTGCTTAATATTTTTATGGAAATTATTAAAAATAACTAAGTAAAATTTTGAAAGAACAGCACTTTAGCACTAATATCAAATTCATTTGCGAAATTCAAAAGTGTATTTTATGTCACTTCTGATTAATTTATTGCATCCTTGCTGAAGTATTAATTGTAAAAAAAAATTAAATGGTAGTGTAGCACAGGATAGAATTTGATCCCATCTTCTTTCCCTAATAAATCATTAAATATATCCTTTCATAAGGAGTATTGGCTTGGGAAGTGCATTCATTCTTGATCACACCCCTCCTGTGCTCATTAAAATATGCATAATCTTTTACCGAAACTTGGTCCTTTTCCCACCTCCACCCACGGTTTTTAAGGGTTATTCAGTGTTAGGCTTTACAATAAAGCTCAAGCGCAGACAGACAGGAGACGATCTTGCATGTGGTATGTGAATGAGGATGTATAAATTGTCCTAGCAGGGATGGAAAAAAGGGCTGAAGCCACGAGAAGTCTATTGTTTAACTGTTTCTTTTTCTCTAATTGCGGACTTTACAGGGATTTTGGCCGAATTCCATGGGAAATATTATTGCGTAACATTCAACCACTTTGTATCTGCACGTCAAAGAAAGACTGAAAGAACATTTGTATAGATACAAAGAATAGTATTGCGTAAATTGTTCTCTGTAACTGACACTTTTATTGACTTGTAATCTTACTAGTATGTATTTGTAATGTATTTACATGCATTTGGTATCTTGCCAGTTGTTTTCTAATAGTGATGCTCTGGTATTGACGTCAGTTTTGTTCACACCAGTTTGTAGAGAATGTGTTATTGCTCTCAGATATTGGAGAAATTGAAGTTTGGGGTGAGTAAGGTTGGGTGGGTTTTTTTTAGTAAAAAAAAATAAAAAATTTAAAGTCGCTTATGATTGCCAATGCTGTATTAATTTGATCAAAAGAAAAAAATTAATATTGGGGAAAATCATTTTGTTGAATCATTTGGTCCCCTGACATGGGGTTATTTTATTATTTTATAATGTTTCCTAGGTTGCCCTTGTTTTTTAGTTTACAATAGTTAAATTTAGTAATAAGGCATTTTTCCTAGCCTGATTTTAGCCTCTGATTTGAACGCTCTGTTTGAATGGGCGTGTCTGTTGTGGGATTTAGTGTAACCGCCCACTGCTGTGATTGGCTGACATGCTTGTATATTAAATAGCTACATATTACATGTGAAACTCTCTCGAATACTTTTACTACTGATATTATAAATTTTTACTATTACAGCTATTAAGATTACTGAATCATGAGAAGTTTTTGAAGTATTTAGATCTATTCCCATCACATAAAATGAGCATTGAGCAAGCAGATGACAGTCTTTCGATCGCCAGAATCATAAATCATCTTATCATTGTAACACAGTTTCTGCACTCTCTCTAATGCTTTCACCAATGCAATGATGATGTACATACAGTAAGAGCTTCGTTGTGCAGTGTAACGTGCGTCATTGATTTCATAACGAGTTGTCCAGATAAACTCGCACTGTGTGGAAAGATTGTTCTTTGATCGTTTTCTGTATAATTTCAGTCTCCCTTTTGGTTGATATATCGTATTTTAATTAACCTAGAAAGCTTTTTGAATTGTTTGAAAGGTTGTCTTTCCCTGTTCGCTGTATGCCTATAATGCACATAGAAAATAACTGCCTTGGGATGTTTCCAAGGTGTCCCCACCGTAAAATGACTTGCATAAGGGGACTGTGTGTCATTTGATAGACAGCTGACATAACAGATAGACATAACTGATAGACAGCTCTTCAACCACCTTTCCTTGGGGCAGACAATGGTGATCATGTGCTTACATGCTTTCTCTAATTTTCCAGTGTCTGTTAAACTGGTTTATTTAAAAATAAGAATAATTGCTCAAATGTTGTCTCCATCAAAGAATAGATCCAAATTGAACACAATTTGCCCTTTCTGTTGGCAAAATTACAAGTAGCCAAAACAGAAGCAGTCCCTCTCAATATCTTTGCACCCAAAAAAGCCTAATGAGCTGGACAGGGTGACCCTCGTTCAACATCTGGTGTTGTAATTGGATGCCCAGAACTGACCCCTCCATCCTTTGATTAAAATGGGTCTTGATTTTACGGGCCAAACTAACGGAATCCAGACCCCCAGCACTACGGCTCCCATCGTCGTGGGAATGGCAGGTTCCCTTAACGACATGCGGATTGGCCGCTATCAAGGGGGTCAGGGTGGGTAATAATAACCCAGCAAGCCCCAAACTACATTTTTGTCCAATTAGAGTGCAGCGCACTTCAAAAGGCCATACCTTCAGCACAGCAAGATGCACATGAGAGAGTAAGAATGGGATAGACAGGAGGGGAAAAAAGAAAGAAAACCAGAGAAGCCGCTTTTTGAGTGTTAAGGACTCAGGAGGAGGGTCTATAGGGTCTTTATAATGGAGCCATGGCCTGAGTATGTGTGAGGCTGGGTTATTGTCAGAGCTCATATATAGACTAATGGGGTTTTGAGGGTCGGAATTTGTAGTTGGTAATAACTGAGGTCAGGAAAGGTCTGTCAGTAGAAGTGAATGGGACAATGGGGAGTAGAATATGTTTTGTTTAAACACAAAGGACATGTTCCACAACTTCCATGATTTGTCATATCTGTTTTGTAGATTGACCAGCAAGGAAGGGGAAATGTTGAAGCCAAGTTGCCTTCATTGGTCAACGTTATATAGATGGAAGAATTGTCTCCCTTTTAATTTACGAGTGTAAAATTTGAATTTAATTGGCCACACCCCACAGGAAGATTAACTGTAAAGACAGGAAGAATAATTTGATTGCGATTTAAAGAAATTTAGAGAAATCTATCCATCCGTTCGTCAGCGATACACTTTGGGTTTAAGGGGTTAATTCACAAATTTTGTTGTTAAATGGCTTTTTTTACTTCAATTCTGAATTGTGCACAATCCTGGAGTGATCCAAGTTATTTTTTGAATTATTATTGTTTTTATTTTTATGTTGGCTGATTAATTTTGGTTCAGGGTTTTACATCAAAATCATGTCTGCCATACCCTTTAATCTTCAGCTTTTCCAGTAATATGCTGTCACTCTCATTCATTCACCTGGAATCATCAGTGTTTCTTCTGGAAATGAAGGCGATCCTTGGCTCCTGCTCACTCCTGCAGCCACTTTAACAGATTACTAAAGGATTTTAGTCTGTTTACTATGCAGAGGATCATCGCATTAGTGCTTAATCTGAAGTTTTAAAGTGTTTTAAAATGTCACCTTTATTATGAAGTAAGTTTTAAATGACAATGAGCCACAGCTATATGCTTATTTGACCAACAGATGTCTGTATTTTCAATTGCAGATGTGTATAAGTCCAAGAACCACTGTCTGGGGTGATGCTGGGTTAACTGTGGTCTTGCAAAGCTCAGAGTTAAACTATCGATTGTGGTATCTTGGGTCAGTTTAGGGTGCTCTGCTATATGCATTGAGCATTTTTAAGATGACGGGAGTTCATCTCCTAAAGTCTATATGTTGGTAATGTGCCCTCAAGCTTAACTGTGCCCTGTAGGTCACACACGCACACACGCACACATTGCAGATGCACTCAGGGCCGTCCATGCTTCAGCGTATCAGCCCCCTGGTGTTCTCACTGACCCAATGACAGAACACATAGTCTTTTTCTAATCCTCTGATAGGTCACCTAGAGCCCCCCTCCCACCCGGTGTGCTTTGACACCAGTCCATCCATCCGTCTGTCCGTCTCTTCATCCATCCATTATAATTTCTGTAACTACCGTTGTGACCCTGCCTTGTATCCCTTGATTTACTTATTGCTTGATTAAGCATGGATTTGGGTTTAAATCCACCTCTACCCGGGTTGTGCACCATTTAGAATTGAGTTGAGAATGCTTTTTAAATTCCTGAATATGGATTGAGGTAGAAAACAAGTTCCAGAATTTAAATATGAATTTTATTTTCAAAAAGATAAATTTCAAAGAAATTCATACGACTACATTTAATTTTGAACTAGAAAAGGAGTGTCGATACAAACTTGGCTTGACGAAATCTTGTCTGAAAATGTAAAGAAGTATAATATATTTGTGATTTAATTTAATTATACTTCTTATATTTATGGATCATTTTGTAAATTTGTAGTCGATCGGCTCAAAATCCGGCATCCGACCAGCATGGAAGGTGTTACTGTCTATTCTCATGGCAAAGTATTTTAATTACATGCAATAGATTTTCTCAGGTATTTTCTCCTTATTTCATCTATCTCGATGAATGAAAAGGTTTTAATGATATCCGTCCATCATTAAATGTTAGCAAATGTTTGACTATTCCTTTTAACTCTAATGAAAATAATGTCAAACGTCAGTTAGAATAATCAAATGTAACAATTTATTATGTCAGGTAAATGTATCATGCGAATTTCATAATCAATGCAAAGATAATCAACACAAAATATCAAAAGCTCTGTAATAAAGAGAAGAGATGCGAAAACAACATTTAAGAAATACATGAAACTGAGAGACTCGGCCACTCTCAGCCTCACAGGCTCATCCGAAGTAAAGAAGGCCCCAAACCCTTTGCTGCATTTCTTTATATAGACAGAAACTTCTTTCACATGGAAACATGTGCTAACAATGGATATTTGCATTAATAGGTTACACCTTTTGGGGGTAGGGGACCACATTCCTTTGTTTGTCAGTTATCTTTAATCTCTTAAAAAATATATTTCCTTTTGCTTTACTTATTTGGAAATGAGATATTTGTACCAGTCGCAGCTCAGACATTTCAAATGACACCAAACATGCATAACTCAGTGATAATCATTCACATTAGACCATTTAGATTCTTGAGTGAGTTTTTGGTGATCTTTGCGTTGGGGATGAGGGAAAAAATGTAGGTTAGGTGAGACTTTTGTCTCAAATGGTGAGTTCAAATGGTAATTTCCAGAGTGGTCTTTCCTCAACCAGTTCTTCCAGTTTTTCCAAGTCTTACAATGTCAACTTAGTTGATTTCAGGTTAGTTTTTGAAATGGTTTTAATAAAGTTAAAAATAGTTTGTGGCACAATTCAATTCTAATAAAATAAGTGCAAGTAATAAACATGCGAACCACTCAAATTAGTCGTCCAGGCTAAGGGTAAATCAGGGTTTTTGTTCTTTAAATAAGCTTAGATAGTAGTTCAAGTAATTGCACCGTTCACAGCGAAAAGGCATAAATGTCAAAACTAGCCTCACCACATTCCACTAATGTTAGAAGTGTTGAAACGCATACTAAATGCATGTTCACATATTTGTTGCTCCCATACAAACCTGCATGTTATGTACAGAGGAGTCTGAAATCCACAGTCCACACCAGTTCATTATGGGAGTAATTATCAGGTCATTTTCCTCCAAATTTTCAGCAAATAGCTGAGATTTCAAAGGATGAGCCAACCATAATGCCTCTCTATGCGTTGCCATAGAGACAGATCATTTTTAGAGCTTGACCTGTGATCCTCACCTTTCACCCCCACTCAACCAGACCCCATAATACCTTCCTGTCTCCATTAGGGCAGTGCTGGGGTCACAGGCGTTAGAGGTCAAAGAGGAAAGTTCATCCTGCCACTCAGGTCACATCACTAAATAGGTGCATTGTGATATTTTTAAGTCAACTTTTGAAATGGGGAAAATAGGATAGAGCTTGTTTTTGTGTGTGAGGAAGAGTGAGTTTGTATAAACAGTCAAATTTAGGGCATTTGACAATAGTTACAATTAATTTACCTTCTAATCCACTGCAATTGAAGATTTAAAGCTTCTCCTCACAGACGACTGAGAAGAGTGTGTTGAGGTTTAGTGAGACTGAGGTTCAGAGTCAGACCTTTACAGGGCCTGTGAAAGAGGGCTGAGGGCCGACAGCATTTATATGTGAATTCTCATTAGTCATTTACCTTGTCAGTGCAATGGAGGCGGCCTGACAGACAGGAGATTAGACTGGTGTGAATATACCTACATCCGCACAGGTGAACTCTATATGGTACCTGCATTAACACATTCTTTAACAGCGTTTTATGAAACACACACACACACACATTTACTTAGCTGTTTATATGGGGACATACCATTGACTTCCATTTTTTTCTCCTTACAATGGAAGTCAATGGGGCCTATCAACTGTTTGGTTGCAGACATTCTTCAAAATATCATCTTTTGTGTTCAGCAGAAGAAATTCATACAGGTTTGGAACAATTTGAGGTTGAGTAAATGCTGAGTATTCATTTTTGGGTGAAATATCCCTTTAATCACCCCAGTCTGCAGGACTTGTCAGATAAAGTCAATACCACCAACATTTTCTCCCAACTCCATCCCACCTGGGCTTTTAATTAAAAAGTGTGCTCATTCGGATGAAAACTTATGGATTATTGTATGTTTACTTCAGTTATCTTTAGAGAGCAGTATTTTTTCCTATTTTACCCAAAATAGGGCGATGTGAGCATTATGGAACGTTAAACTCTCACGTGTAATTTATGTTTCCTTTATACTCATAGTTGGAGGGAGTGAGACTCATAGGAGTAATAAAACATTCCAGGAAATGCCTAATATGGACAAAGTCAACAATAAGCAGAAACATATTACTTTTCCAAGTGTGGATCATTCATTTCAACATTTATCCTCATTCTCATATTTAATAATCCATTATCTGCTTGATAAATAATTGATGCTACTGCCCACTGACATGCTTTTAAAGCTATTGTTATCCCATTTTTATGACCTTCAAACACCTTAAAATGCACACATGTAGGTCTGAGAAATCAAAATTTTCCCCCGAACCCCCTTAACTACCTCTCATTTGAATATGCGTGTCTGTGTGGATATGTGTGCAGGTGTGGTTACAGTGCCAGGGATGTTTTTTCTTTAAACAGTCTGCCCCTGCATATAGGCCTGCAATATACATTCTCTGTATCGAATCATGTTATCTTATTGCTTCAGGTTTAGCCCCTGATGTTTTTAAAACCTAGAAATGCCCCAGGACAAAGACATACAGCTATCACTGTAGCTGGATAAAATGCAAATTGAGACATTTTGACTGAATAAACATGAAGAGAGCAACAGTATATGGTTTAATTTATATGTTCTTTAAGCCATCTCGGTTATTTTAATAAAGATTATGTATTTATAATGCAATGCCAATCGATATCCTTTATCACTGTAGAGAATACTATAAAATAACATAATTTCTGCCTTATTCTGTCATTCTGTGATAAGAAGCAAAGTCAGATGCAATGTTGATTCTTAAAAAAAAAAATCATAAATGAAGCAAAGATGAATTTGACAGATTTTTTTTGTATTTGTAATTATATTTGTATTTAGAGTTGTATTTAGATTTATAGTAATGAGCACATCTCCAGATTGATTTTTACTTTGAAAGTTGACTTTTCATGTTTGACTTAAATTATGCATGTAATCGCTGACCTTATATTGCATTTAAATAAAAAACAAATGAAAACAACTATTTCTAAAAACTCTACAAGAAAAACACAGCAAATCATATTTCCAGTTCGGCCTAAAAATTCCATCATGACGTAATAGCTCTAACTAGCAATAAAACTAGAGCTCATCTCTTTTCATCAGCAAAACTGCATAAAATGCAAGTGCATGACACTGTCAACAAAGTCATGTTGAGCTTTGTCGCCTACATAGAAAACATTGATATCTCCATTTCCATCTCTTTCATCATGTGATGTTTCATTTAAAATCCCCAAATTCAAATAATGGTCACGAAAATGTCCGAATTCGGTTGTCTCTTTGGTGGAACTGTGTGTAAATGTAATTTAAAACAGGACCGTATTCTGCCGCTGTGCAGATGTAAGCAGTGTGGAATAGGCTTCTTGTGAACTTTCATGGGTTTGTTGCTCTTCAGACAGAATGGGGGCTGACTGTATTTCATTATCTCACACACAGCTACAGGGTATGTATAAAGGTAATATTTATCTTACTGTGGCCTTAACAGTCTCCTAACCACCCACAGACTGTATCCACATCCATGCAATGAGGGCACTTAAGGATTGGCTGTGTGTGTGTGTTATACCCCTATGTCTGCTATACACTAACTCATTTTATCTTAGACCTCAGTGTGTATTTCCCCACCATCTGTAATGCTGTGTTTCATCCCGTTCCTGTCCCTCACCGAAACACTTCAGAGATAAAAGCTCTTGCCTTTTCTGTGTATTATAAAAATGATTATTTAAAACTTGCCCACAGTGCTGTCTGCCTCCATAAAGATTCCTGTGTGATGACATGGCAGAACAGACTTGTAATACAGCCATCAGAGGGGGTGATTAATTGACCTGCGCTCACCCCAAACCAAACTCTCACATGCTGGATCTGTAGCGACTTGCCAGGGCTGAAAGAGGTATTCAGGGTGTGTGTGAGAACCAGAGGAGAGAGATAAACAGAGTAGGAGGAAAAGAGACTTTGAAGAGGGTGAAAAAAAAATACCTGCAGCCAGGTGTAAAGTGGA
This sequence comes from Hybognathus amarus, assembly GCA_030378365.1. Taxonomy (NCBI): domain Eukaryota; kingdom Metazoa; phylum Chordata; class Actinopteri; order Cypriniformes; family Leuciscidae; genus Hybognathus; species Hybognathus amarus. The sequence continues at coordinate 117,554 of JAQIUQ010002097.1, forward strand.
ACCTCTGTCGCTTTTTGTCTCCCGCTTTACCCATTTCTCATTTGTAGCTGGTCTTTTAACATAGCCATACACCCACCCCCTCTCTCTTGGGCTCTACTGCCTGGTGTGATTTATTTGTTCTGCATACAATAGCAGTGAGGCTAGAAATGGAGACAGAGCGGAAGGATGGAAGGAAGGATGGAAGGAAGGAAGGGAAGGAAGGAAAGGAAGGAAGGAAGGAAGGAAGGAAGGAAGGAAGGAAGGAAGGAGGAAGGATGGAAGGATGGAAGGAAGGATGGAAGGAAGGATGGAAGGAAGGAAGGAAGGATGGAAGGAAGGAAGGATGGATGGAATGGATGGATGGATGGATGGATGGAAGGATGGATGGAAGGAAGGAAGGAAGGAAGGAAGGAAGGAAGGAAGGAAGGAGAGTCAAGTTCTAGAAGGAAGGAAGGATGGAAGGAAGGATGGATGGATGGAAGGAAGGAAGGAAGGAAGGAAGGAAGGAAGGAAGGAAGGAAGGAAGGAAGGAAGGAAGGAAGGAAGGAAGGAAGGAAGGAAGGAAGGAAGGAGAGTTCTAGTTCTGGAAGGATGGAAGGAAGGATGTAAGGAAAGGAAGGAGAGTTCTTAGTTCTGGAAGGAAGGATGGAAGGAAGGAGAGATTCTAGTTCTAGTTCTAGAAGGAAGCAAGGAAGCAAGGAAGCAAGGAAGCAAGGAAGCAAGGAAGGAAGGAAGGAAGGAGAGTTCTAGTTCCCTGGATCACAGGAATAGGAACGATGGAAGGAAGGATTTTTTTATGCGTATATATACACATTCATACATAGTGTGTGTGTATATATATATATATATATATATATATATATATATATATATATATATACATATACATACATATACATACATATACATACTATACATACATGCATGCATACACGCATTTATACACTACCGGTCAAAAGTTTTTGAGATTTTTTATCTCAAAACGAAAGTAGTCTGTAAGATTTTTTATGTTTTTAAAAGAAGACTCTTCTGCTCACCAAGGCTGCATTTTTTTGATAAAAAATACACAAAAACACAGTAATATTGTGAAATTTTATGACAATTTAAAATGACTTTTTTATGTTAATATATATTAAAATGTAATTTATTCCTCTGAAAAAAAGCTGAATTTTCAGCATCATTACTCCAGTCTTCAGTGTCACATGATCCTTCACAAATCACTCTAATATGATGATTTTATGCATGTATGATTATTATCCATGTTGAAAACAGTTTTTTACATTTTTATTTGAGGATTCTTTGAGTAGAAAGTTCAAAAGAACAGCTTTTATCTGAAATGGAAAGCTTTTGTTACATTAAAGACTACCCTTGAAAAAGTTTGGGGTCAGTAAGAATTTGTATTTTATTTTTGGGGGGAAATAAATAAGAAATCAATACTTCTATTCATCAAGGATGAGTTACATTGATAAAGTTACAGTAAAGACATTTTTAATGTTAGAAAAGATTATAATTAAATAAATGCTGTTCTTTGAACTTTCTATTCATCAAAGAATCCTGAAATAAAAATGTAAAAAACTGTTTTCAACATGGATAATAATCATACATGTTTTTGGAGCATAAAATCATCATATTAGAGTGATTTGTGAAGGATCATGTGACACTGAAGACTGGAGTAATGATGCTGAAAATTCAGCTTTTTTTCAGAGGAATAAAGTACATTTTAATATATATTAACATAAAAAAGTCATTTTAAATTGTCATAATATTTCACAATATTACTGTGTTTTCTGTGTATTTTTTATCAAAAAATTGCAGCCTTGGTGAGCAGAAGAGACTTCTTTTAAAAACATAAAAAATCTTACCGACCTTAAACTTTTGACTGGTAGAGCCTAAATTAACGGACGAAGCTTGTCAAGGTGTTCGTGGAGGTTTGAGGTTTTGCAGCACACTTGTGATGTAGCATATTAGACGTACCCGTCTTGTGGCTGTCATGAACATAAACTGCTTCGCAGGTTTTGCAAATTACATAGCCTGTACTGGTGTCATCCTGATATACCACTCAACTTATTTCAGGCAACACTTTTCTGACCTTTATTTACTTTGTTTTTAATTCTCCTCTTTTGAGTTTGTCACGTACCTCCTTCACCGCCGTTGCCATCTCTGATAATAACAAGCAGTCTCTGCATAGACTCGACTAGCTGCCTGATAAAAATTTCACTATTTCAAAGTGTTTTAAAAAGTTATTAAAGACATCGTTAAAATAGTCCAAGTGACTTCAAGAAGCCTATGGACTAGTAATAGAGGAGTGATCCAGCTCTCAGATTTCATCAAAATATCTTAATTCGTGTCCTGGATATGAATGGTCTTACGGGGTTGGAACAACATTGGCTCCGTTTCGGTTCAGAAAAGTGCATTTGAATTAAACTGGCCTCTGCACACAGTGAGTTGAACTGAAATTTGAATGGTGAAACAGACATTGCAAAAAATGTAATAGTCCAACCCGATCTCACGGGAATTCGTTACAGAATTTTACGAGGTGGCTAATTCGTAACAATTCATACGACCTCACTTGTACAAATTAGTACGATTTTGCTAAATCGTACATATTTTACGAATTGGCCAATTCCGTATGAATTCGTACAAATGACCTACCCCTAACCCCGCCCCTAAACTTAACAGTCACATGGGTTCAGACAAAATAAATCCAAAATTTGTACAGAGTGAAAGTTGATACGAATTCAGTATGAATTAGCCACTTTTTAATCACTCGTACGAATTTCGATACAAATTGGTGATAAATAGGGTAGAATAGTCGCACAACAAATTCTGTTGTTAGTTGACCAACTATTCAAAAATGAGCAAAAACATATAACTTCTCACAATTTCCATTAAAGCTCATTCATGTTTCTGGCTCTGAATTGAAGACCTTAGGTTTCCTTAGAGCATTCTATAAAAAGATGTTTTTGTCTATCATGGTCAATAAATAATATATAAGTTTATCTGATATTGCTGTACTTTCAGAACTCCAGCTGCCTGTAATTGAAACAACATTTCTGCCATCTCTGTTTTGTAGAGCATGATTGGCTCACAATAGAAGGAGTCAATACACAAAGAGCTCAGTGAATGAGTGAGTGCTGAGAGCACTGAATCACAAATCAGATTTCCTCTGTGGATATTGAGTAATAGTGCTGGCCATGTGCAGTTCTGTGACTGAGTCAGGCGAAAGCTTTGTTCACACTGGCAGCCCAAATCTAATTTCTGGTCCAGATTCAATTCTAATCTAATCATTTATAGTTTGAACAGCAGAAAAACACATGAAATTTGATTGTTAGAGCTTGCATGGCAATTCTATATTGATTCCACCAATTAATTTAGCTTAAATCATTTAATGTTCAACTTTAGCCTTAGATGTGCCTATTTCTGTCTTTATATACTTGCATAAATTACACTGACCTTCAAAAGTTCGGCCTTTATTGGTAATGGGATTTGTAATGTTGAGTCTCTTATGTTCACCAAGGCTGCATTTGTTGATCAGTTGTAACAACTGTATTTTAAAATCTGAATCATCTCCAGTTTTATCATAAATGCCTAAATGAGAGGACGAACCTAGAAACAAAGTGAGCGAGTTACAGTAAAACGTAAAATAACCACTTTTCACAGCCAACCACAGCATGCAACACTTGTGAAAATAACCCACTGCATAAAATCACACTCATTTGCAAGTTTCACTGAGTGTGTAAGCAAAAATCAGTAATTACTCCACTTATCTAAATGCTTGTTCTCTGCTTGGCTCCTAGTTATTTCCAACAATGAATGTGAGCTCTTTCATTGTAGTTGTGTATTATTCAATTGAGTCTGATGTATTGACACGCTGACTGCTGGTCTCTTTGGCTGCCTGTACATGTTGAATGGGTCTGCTGGACACTGTATGCATTTATAATGGAGCTCTAGATGTGTGGACAAAGGCACTCTCTCTGTCTCCATTGCCAATTACAACATTACAGTAATAATGATAGCGGCTGTACAGCGTGGAAGCGCAATGGGGGAGAAAGCAGTTATAGGTTCTTGATTAGATTTAAATGGCCAGAACTCCATTTAAGATGGAGGAGGGAATTCACTAAAGTAAAAATTGCACCCGCTGATAGTGCTGTTTATTAGTATGCGCTGCCATTGTTGTTTTAGCACCCACTAATGAAGTGACTCTTTAAAATGTAGAAAGTGCACTACCATTTGGAGTCAGTCAAAATAAATTAATACTTTAGTTCATAAAGGATGCATTAAAGGGATGGTTCACTTTGAAATTAATTTTTGACATGTTTTATCTTTTATTTAAGGGTATCCAAGATGCAGGTGTCTATGTTTCCACAGTATTTTAAATTTTTATATTTTTGGGTAGAACCGTTCTTGTCAGTCAGTCATATAATGGAGGTTAATGGGGTCCACCTGAAAAAGCATGCACAGAGAAGTTCAAATTAAACATGATTTAATGACTCGTAAATGTAAGTACACATTGATGGCCTACAGATAGTGCTGGGCGGTTTGACCAGAAATTGATATCACGTTTTTCAAAAATCATAACGGTTTCGGTTTTTACGGCTTTGATTTTATTTATTTTTTATGCATAGTCAGGTGTTCAATGCATTTTCTACTGGTTAAGAGAGGAATTACTGCAGTAAATTGACTTAGGATAGTCTATTTTTACTGTCATTGGTGAATATTGTAGAATAATTCCACACTAGTAATACAGGTTTGCATGGCCTCAGAAAATGATGCTGTTGTTTTAGCAATAGGAGCCATTCATGATTCTAATGAAGTGAGGAATCAAAATGCAAAGACAACTGCAGTCAAAATACAGAACTTTTATTTTAAACAACACAATTAGAACAACTTGGAATACTTTTGCTAGTTCAGTAGAATGCAGGAAGACATTACAGTCATTCAGAGTAAATATAAAAGGAAATCTTGTCTTGCATTGCTTTTGAGGTCTATCAAAGAAATTAAAACAAAATTATGCAACTTGCATTAGTTACTCCTTCAAAAGTATTGCTTCAAAACCAGAACAAACATAAAATAAATATAAAGTGCTAGTTACTTGGCACACAGGATTATCCTGTATAATGGAAACAATATTTGGCTCAACTTTCTCTTAGCTTTCCCTGTGTTACATGTGCTGATGTGAAGGCACTAAAATGGCGGCTGATTTAATACATTCTTGATATTCCAAGACATGTTTGCGGACTTAAGGCACTGGAGCAATTTGCTTGTGTTGCCAGGTCATTCTTCAGCGGGAAAATTTTAGCCAAACAGCACTTACATAGAAATGGTTGTTTGGTCGACGTGGATTTTTGGAAACAAAAAACCTCCAAACAACAGACCCGGCTCTCTTTTGGCACAAGTTCTTCTTCGATATCATCACTGTCAATGTTGTATTAATTCTTCGAGCGCTGCTGTTTGTTTACACTCGTCAGTGCTCAGGTCGTGTAGCAACGGGTTAAAGGTCAGTCTGGAACAGTGAGCCAGCACTCTATGGTCACAGCAGCAGTAGCAAGTCGTTCCGAACATTGTGTGCAATTAAACCGAGTGTGGCGGTTGTTGGGAAATCAAAGTGATGAAAAATATAAACCAATTTCGATTTGAAGTTTAGGATTTACCGACCAAGCACTAGCCTAAGGACCGGAAACAAGTGGTTTTTATAGAGAACTAACCAGTATTTATATTGTTTTACCTCTTGTAATAGCAGTCACGGCCAACTGATCTGAAGGCATCGGCGCTTACTGTATGCGCATGCGGCGGAAAGCGTCGGAAGTGATCTCTCACGCATGTACGTCACTCAATGAGTTTACACAGAGATTTTGGATTTTATAAACATATTTAGAGACAGGAAATCGCAATGGAAGACGATTTCGATATTTAGATCTTCACAGTGAAAGTTAAAACTTCTGAAATATCTGTGTAAACAATGAGATATGTACACACGAGAGGTGAAAGCGATATAAACACTGTTATTTTGTGTCTTATAGGCCATCAATGTGTACATTTACAAGTCATTAAATCATGTTTAATTTGGACTTCTCTGTGCATGCTCTTTGAGGTGGTGACTGACCATAGATCTGCATTATATGACTGACAGACAAGAACGGTTTAACCTAAAATATCAAAATTTAAAATACTGTGGAAGCAGAGACACCTGCATCTTGGATGCCCTTAGAGGTAAGTTCAAACATATCAAAATTAATTTCAAAGTGAACTATCCCTTTAAATTGATAAGAAGTAACAGTAAAGACTTTTATCTTGTCACAAAATGTTTATATTATCAAATCAATGCTGTTTTAGAACATTATATTTGGCATTTCATCAAAGAAACCTAAAAAAAAACTATCATCATTGTTCCCACAAAACTATTAATCAACACAACTGTAGTAATGAATATTCAGCTTTGCCAGCACAGGAATAATCTACATTTTAAAATGTATTAAAATGGAAAACGGAAAAATTTAAATTGCAATAATATTTCACAATATCACTGTTTTTGCTGCATTGATCAAATTAATGCAGCCTTGGTGAGCATACAAGACCTCTTTTGGAAATAAATAAATATCTTTTGCATCTGGCTATATATATGCCTGATTATATTACTTTTTTTTAACATTTGATCATTTATTTGAGGATTTACTGCCTCCGTGATTGATTAAAAATGTACATGAAGCTGCCACCCAAAGCTTTCCAGGTAATAATTTTGTGAATATGTAATTACTTACATTTTTTTTTGCACTGAAGACTATGACATAGTGCATTCAGCACCTGGTTAAACTAGATTGCATTTTAAAACACGGAAAACACAAAAATGCTGCAGTTATTCATTGTTTTGAATAACTGTTTCAGATCAATGATTGTGAGTTGCTATTTGTGTGTGTAAGTGACATTCAGTTGTGGGTCACTAGGGAAAGGAGATGTATGGAAAATGTCCCGACACAGTGTTTTTTGTTTTGTTTTTTTCACTCCGCTCCGGAGTGAGCAAGAGCATGAGCTGACTATGCCAAAAGGGCAGAAACACACATGCAAGCTCAATTCTGCTGACACTTCGGCTTCTGCGGATGTTAGACTGCTACTGACAAAAAAACCTGTTCCTGAGTAAACTACATCTCTAGACACACACATACACGCACTGAATGACCTCTAAATGCTTGCTAGAAGGATATGATCTATAAATCTCAGTCCACATTTTCTTTCCACATTTTATTCTTTAAATGCAGCTTTGGAATGATGTTGAGAGAAGTCTGTTTGCATGTTGCTCCCTTCACCAGCTGCATTAAACTTCCCTTGATTAAAGGCCTCCAATTTTCCATTTAAATATTTTAGAATCTTGTAAATTTGCGTGATGGAAAAGCAAGCCAGCTTTAGGGCACTTCAGTGTGTTGTGTGTGCTTGTTTGGTTATGAGTGTGTGTGTGTGTGTGTGTGTGGCGCCTCTCTCAGACCGAAGGTCAGGGAACTTTCTTTGACTGTAGTTTATATATATATATATATTATTTTATCTATATAAATACACACACCCATGTTTGTATATATTTAAGAAATATTTTCATGTATATACTGTATATAGATTTATATATAATTTATATTATATATAAATATTTTATAAATAAATATTTTATTCTTAAATGTACATGCATGTGTGGTTTTATGTGTGTATATATATATATATGTGTGTGTGTGTGTGTGTGTGTGTATGTGTATATATATATATATATATACAAAAAAAAATTATCCACAGTGCACCCACATATATGTAAACAAACTTTTATTTTGGATGTGATTAATCACGATTAATCGTTTGACAGCCCTAATATATATATGTATATATAAATCAGTAATAGTCAAAAAGAGGCACACAATAGAGGCACTTTAATAAACAAAAAGGGTTTAAATGCTTTTTATGTAAAAAATAATTTTATACTATACCATTTTTACTTTGAAAGTTTGTTTTTGACGTTTAAAAGTAATGGCATTCAGCCATTTTTATTGTCTAAAATACTTTTTGATGCCACTTTTAAATTTTTTTAGATCTGTATTTTTTCTCTTCTAGGCAGAAAGGTTTCAGAATTGTTCTCAGCGTGTTTTTGCTGATATAAAAGTTTTTTCCTGCCCCCTTAGTGTGCTTTGGTCGTAGTTTATGACTGATGATTCAAATAGATGTGGTGAAAAGTCACTACTTGTTTTGCATGCTTTAGGGCCTCTGAAGCAGGGTCACTGGGGTCAGTCTCAATGTCAGCATGTCAGAAGGGTGTGTCGTTCAAATACTTCCCTCCTTGAGAGAAAGAGCCCATAATCTTATGTGCAATTAGCCTCTCCTCTATTTAGATAGACACACGCACACATAAGCTAACCTGTATGTTTTGACAGATACGTCCTGATATCGAATAAGGAGCATGTCTGACCCGTAGCTCTTTGCTATTCACGGAGGAAGTACAGCCTAATCTCTTTCTGCCTTGAGGAAAAGTTGCTCTGAACCACACACAAACAAACACATTTCTATAGTGTCTCCGCCAGACAGCATTCATTTTGAATGACGAGACAAGAGCTTTAGGCCTGGCTGCCAGTTCGTATTGTTCATGGCCAACTGTCGTGTGGCATCTGGTAAGAGAGGATCTGGCACAGCGATGAACCACCATCATCGCTGATGCAAATGAACTGAACAGAAACAACCCATCTGCAGTACCCTGTCTCTTGATAAAACTCAATAATGAAATCAATTATTGGGACTCTATGTCGGGATTCAGTTGGTTATGGAGACAGTGACATGTACAGAGAAACAAAAGGAGAGACTAGAAGAAAGCTGGATGCTGTCACATCACAGTTGACATCACAGTCTGAATCTATCTATCACACACACACACACACACAATTTATAGACTCTGATTCAACACTCTGAGATTCGGTTATATACGGTTAACATTTCGGTAACACTTCTCTTAATGTGTCATTGTTACATATGTTACATGTAATTACTATAGTAATAACTATAAATTATGCATAATTACATGCAACTAACCCTAAACCCTAATCCTAACCCTTTAGTAAGTACATGTAATTACTTAATATTACTCGGTACTTAAATGTATAATTACAGTGTAACAATGACGCATTAAAATGAAAGTGTAACCAACATTTCTTTCTAATTTATACACTCATCCCATCTCACTATCCCAAATTTGGGTAAAAAATTGACAAATACAAATGTTGGGTTAAAAATGTAATTAAAAATGTTAACCCAACTTCAACTTTTACTTTTTAACTGTATATTTTTTATTGCATTTTTAACCCAACATTTGGCTGTTTAAATCTAACCCAGCATTTGTTTAAGCTAACCCAGCATTTTTTAGAGTGTAAATTGAAAGTTTGTTTTCCTCTAGCAAACTTGTGCAGCTTTGTGCAGATTTTCCCACAAAAATAAAAAAAATATTATGACCATGATCAGATGATCACTGGCTTTTAAGCTCTAAAAATGCTGGGTTGTTTATACCAACCGATTCGGGTTTAAAAATGTAATAAAAAATAAACCAACAGTTGGGTTTTTCCATATTTGACCCAAACATGGGTTGAAACAACCCAGCATTTTTTAAGTTTACTTTAAGTTTAAGTCATACCTTTTAAATGAAGAATTGCCCATATAATAAATATAACCGGAAAACGTTTATTTTTGTGTTTTGTTTAGTCACGATGGCTGTCACACACCTTGACTGATTGATCACAATGACAGTTACAGACTCATCTCTCTTATTCAAAGACTAATTATGTTATTCCTCATTCACTCCTCTTGCTGTTTGCATTAAATTCAAAATTGAGTAACTGTTCTCATTTATTCTTTCATGTGAATCCTTCACCTTTCCTAGACAGGTTCACAAGTGTGTGTGTGTGCGGTGGGAGGTTCAGCTGATTGTTCTCTGGCAGGGAGGGTTTTGAGGACTCCTGTGGTCTGAAAGAAAGAAGCTTATGCCCCTCTGATCTGTCAGGCAGAAAGACAGACACGGGGAAAGATAGAGAAATGGTATGGGAGAAAGAGAGGAAGATAAAAAGACAGAGCGAGGGGCAGAGTCAGACAGACGAGTGGGAGGCTGAGGGAGAGGGAGTCATTTGGAGGTTGGGGGGAGGGATGATGAGAGATACAGTGTGAATGACAGTGAGAAAACGAGACGGGAAGAAAGAGATGAGAGGATGAGAGCGTTCTTAAGACACACTGACAGTGGAAGAGGACGAGAGGGGAGGGAGAACAGCGGGAGAAGGGGATAGGGAGGAGGAGAGCCGGCAGCAGGGGGGAGGCACCACCCGCGATTGGAGCGTATCCCACATTGCCCCTCTCTCTGGTGAGTCACGGCGGGCCATGGTGTGCGGTGGTGTGAAGTTGACGATGGCGCTGGCCCTGGCACAAGGAGCGGAGGAGGGAGGGCGCAGGCGCTGTGTGGCAGGGTTTGCCCAGATGCGGCCACTCAGGGTTGGCATGTTGTTTTTGTGTCTGTAATGCGGCTTCCAGCCTGACACACACATGGCTCACACTGACATCCCGTCCTTCTTTTTCCCCATCACTTTATGAAAGGTTTGCAGTAGGGGTTGTAAATAACTGTTATATGGAATATTGATGTGATACTGAGGAAACATGACCTGTGGTCAAGCATTTTGTCTGTGTGTTTTGTAATTAGGCAATTAACAATTCCGATTCTTGTTCAATGATTTGGTTCCTTGTTATTCCATTAAGGATTCTATTAATAAGAGAGAATGCAATTCCAAATGGGGAGTTCATTTTGATTATACATTCTTGATTCAAAAGTTTAGGGTCAGTACTATTTTTTTTTAAAGATAACAATACTAACAAGCATTCGTTGTTGATCAAAAGTGAATGTTTATCATTTATAATGTTACAAAAGATTTCAACAAAAGTTATTTGAACTGTTTAATAAAAATCACAAAAAGAATGTATCATGGTTTCCACAAAATGATTAAGCAGCACAATTGTTTTCAGTATCGATAATGAGAATGTTTTTGCTAAGCACCAAATAAGCATATTAGGCCCAGTTTACATGAAGGGAAAACGCAGATATTTCCCTGCAGATTAGCCTGTTTACACAAAAACCCAGTTTCTATCACAAAAAAAAAAACCTCCGGCCAAAGTGGAGATTTCTGAAAGCACGCCGGTTTGTGTGTTGATGTGAACTGGGAGAAACGCGTTTTAGGTTCTCTCTTGTCGAGTCTGAGGATTCTGATTGGCTTGCATGTCTTTATCCTTAAGGGGACATTAGGGGACACTGCCGCCAATAGGTTTGGCATAGTTATCTGATGGCGCTCGACGGCGTATTTATGCGGGTGTGTGAACAATGTTATTTTGAAAATGGAAGGGGGAAAATATTCATTTTGCTAAATACCCGGCTTTGCTGTTAAACGTGGCCTTAGAATGATTTCTGAAGGATCATGTGACACTGAAGACTGGAGTAATGATGCTGAAAATTCAGCTTTGCATACACAAGAAAAAGTAACATTTTGAAATACTGTATAAGTGAACAGCCTGTTCTCACGTAGATGCAGTCTCTATATACACGCATCGTGTATTGTTGTCTTATTTATACGTGAAAATGAGTTTTTCAGTGCATATGAGACGCAGTTTTTGCGTTAATTTGATACTCAGTTCATTTGCGCACCCACAACACTAATTCTACCCAAACGTATAATGCACCGCATCCCACCCACACCTAAACCCACCCTAACCAACCAATGTCATATCATATGCACGTAAAAACTCACTTTAGCGTATAAATTACACGACAATACATATGCGTGCTATAAAGACGCATTTATGATCGGTTTGCAGTGAATGTATGGGATTGAGAAGAGACGATAGATATTACCACGATTCCCCAATTGACTGATTACATTAGAGTTACGAATTTTATAAAACTAGTTTTCTAAATTCTTATATTTAAATAGGCAAATGAGGCATTATTTAATTAAATATGCACTTATTTGCATTCATGTCCAGAACAGAATTCTTCAGCCAGGTTCAAAAATGTTTCAGATTTTGTTTGACATGTTACAAGTAAAATGTTTTACAGAGAGGATATTTATTTAAGCCTACTGCGTAAGGATTATATGATCAGAATGAATAATCAAATGTCCAACCAGTAAGTACCCTGACAGCAAACTGACATTAAATCGAACGTGAAGCAACGCTCTGCATGACATAAAACACGACGTTGATTCTGGCATTGTTTTTGCTCATCGGATAACGTTAAACCCAACGTCAGATCATGGCATTCTTCAAAGCTAAATGAAAATCGAAAATTGGTTTGCTTTCTAAGTCGTTGAAACAACGTTGATTTCAAGTTGATTTTCTGTTCGTTCTTGAAAGAATGACACGTACTAACCGGTCATACAGCGTTCAATTCGATGGACAAAACAATGTCAGATCAATGTTGTTTCGAATGTTCCATGTTCGTGATTCAAATGGTCTGTTATTGTGGGTAACTAGACAATTCTTTAAGTAGCCTATTTAACATGACGAAGGTTGTAAGTTTTGGGTTTGTGTGGTTCACTCAAAATCTCATTAGAGAATTGTTCAGGAATCGAGTTCAACTATAGCAGTCATGCTGCAGGCTTTTAAAGTGATTCTTGAATCGGTTGGACTATACTGGAAACGTTATGTTTTTGATTCTGTTGAAGGAACCGACTCATAAGAGTCAGCCATTAAAGAATCGTTTGGACCACTTTGCTAATGTTATGTTTTAGATTCAGTAAAAAGAACCGACTTATGAGTCATCCATTGGAGAATTTGTTGGATGACACTGGTCATGTTATGTTTTTGATTCACTAAAAAAGACTACTCATTCAAGAATTAGTACAACATTGAGGCATTGCGTGTTTTTGATCCATTGAAAAGAACTGACTCATGAGAATCATCTGTTCAAGAATAGGTTTGTGTATACACTGAGGCGTTTGTTAATTTTTGATTAACTGAAAATAACTGATTCATAAGACAAGAGTCATCTCTTCAAGACTATTATGGTTACATAATACGTTTTTGATTCATTACAAAGAATTGACTTATAAAAATCATTTTGTTCAATCACTGATCCTGCTACAGTAAATGTCTAAAAAGTACTGACTCATAACGGTTATGAGATTCCCAGTTTTATGTTGAAAATAAAGCATCAAATCTTGTTCACATTTTTTGTGATGTCACAACCAGTGCATCAATTTCCCACCCACAAATTTTTGTTTTCTGTATGCGCTATGTGTTACAGTAGTTCTCCACGTGTGTTTTGTATTTAAAGTCTCGTCAGATGGAATTGCTTATGCGGTCAGAATGATTAGTCTTCTGCGAGTGCGTCTGATGCTGAAAATCTCATCTGTCGCTCACCAATAAGAAAGTCATTCTTGCCACAACCCCTTCCCTTTCCCAACATCTCTCTCTCTATTAACTGTTGCCCAGTGTAATGAGTGCATTGGTGCTGTCTGTTGACCTGATGTGTAATGATTACAATCCAAAGCTTGGGGAGATAAAAGGCAGTGCGGGGAGAAAAAAAAAATCAGACCTCCATCAAATTCAGTCCCATTTCCTGATGCCACAGACAGAGGGTCTGAAACGGCTGGCTGATTGGCGACAGGCGCTTTGAACGGCGCTGTGTGAAAGAGGTTTCTCTTACTCCCGGTAACTTGATATGTTCTGGGCTTCAGACTGACACACGCGGATCAAAAGAGACCAGGGAGAAAGCACAAACTCACTAGCGTAAACACACGCATGCAAACTCATCATCAGACTAGAGCACAAAACTCTTCAATTCAGATAGAGGTGTACACTTAACACATACTGTAGTTCTTGTTTCTGTTATTCTCTAGAAAGTCATGTTCATTTAAAGCTCAATGAGAGACGGAGAGAGTTTTCTTGTTGATTTTCTGATTTTTATGCCTATGTAGCACAAATACTGAGCTAGATTTTAATGATTTTAAATCCAGAAATATAAATTCTGTCATTACGTACTCGCCCTTGTGTTTTTCGTTCATCTTCTTAATTCAAATGAAGATATTTTTAATGAAATTCGGAGAGATTTTTGTACCTCCATTGAAAGTCTATTCAACCAAAACTCTGACACATCAAAACGTCCCTAAAGTGATTAAGAATAAACGTCAGTTCAACGTCACTCAGTTTACACCTCATTTTAAGATCATCGAATTTCATTTCAGACGCATGTAAATCTGGCCTAAAATGTTTTGTGATCCAATCATGACCACATCACATTTGTAGTGTACACACTAATGCATCCTGATATACAGATAAGCTAATGCGTCCCAGACAACAGCAAGGGACCACCTACTTACCTGTCAATCAACATTTGCTCTAAAACGGTAAACTTTGCCGGTCACATGCATCTTTATAACATTTGTAAAAGCCTGACATCTACAAATGGTTATTGATGCATTTAAATTGATGGGGTATTATCCATTCATATTTAAAATATCAACCGTAATCAGCAGCTCCTTCGCATCATAATTCTCATCGTCTGCTTCCGTGTGTGTTCTTAAGGGAGAGGGCGAGATGTCCCATCTCATCAGGAGAGTTGCCAAAGGACAGACACAGACAGACAGACAGACAGGAGGTACATGAGCATTCATCCAAAAATAAAAGGATGAATAAATAATTAGGAGATGAAAGGCACAGTGGAGGGAGGCGTCATCTTCTTTTAAAGCATGCAGAGTCATTGACTCATCCAATTACCACATTATCCACTCTGCATCCTGACTGCATCCCATCCAGAAGCCGTGTGTTTGTGCGCGTTTATGTGCGTATGTATCTAAAGTTTGAGGAACGATTTCGTCCACAGAAGTTGTGAAAAACTCTAACTTGGAGATTCTTCTTGGATCGCTCTCTGTAATTTAATCAAAATTTAAATGACAGATTATTTTCATGCTACTAGAGAAGCAATGTGAAGTTGACCGTTTAGTCACTGGCTTGCATTACTGACGCATAAACAGCAATACGACTATTTGAGACAAAGAATGTCCGAACTGCAACATTTCATATCAGAAATCACTGATCACAGATCAGGCATTAGAATTAATACATATTCTTACATGTTGTGGCATTACTGTCGTCGGGTCCATATCTTACAGTAAAAGTCTGTTTGCACTGAAATTGCAACTGATTTACCAAAGAATACACAGTAAAATGTTCCGAACAACAAATAATGCTCTTCTGAAACATTCCTATAGTTGAAATCAATAACCACTTTCACCAATTTAGGTGGTTTGGCAACCCATGCTGTGTCAAAATTGGACAAACCCAGTGTTGGGTTGTTTCTACCCAGTCTACTGGGTGAAATGTTTGACCCATCATGATCGGTTGTTGTTTTTTTGTACTCGACTATTGATTTAAAAATTACTATATTGCTGACCTAAAATTAACCCAAAATACATTAGTAATTCTGTGTCAAGTCAAGTCACATTTATGTATATAGCGCTTTTCACAATATAAATTGTATCAAAGCAGCTTCACAGTGATAACATGAAAGTAGTACAACACAGATCAATAATATTGTTAAGTATTAAATAAACACTGTGTGTGATATTAATTTTCAGAGTAACGCACACAGGCAAGAGTTTAAACAACGTGCATTTAAAAAATGCTGGGTTGTTTCAACCCAAATTTGGATCAAATATGGACAAACCCAAATGTTGGGTTAATGCAATTTAAAAATATTACAGGTGAAAGTGAGAGTTGAAGTTTCAACCCAACATTTGGGTTTGTCCATATTTGACCCAAAATTGGGTTAAAAATAACCCAGCATTTTTAGAGTGTATTAAACGAAGTTGCTTTTTAAAAGTTAAATATATAACAACTTACATTTGAAAACAACCATATTTCACATATTTTCTCATGTCAGCGAACAGACTAAAAGCACTGTCCAAAACGTTTTCAAAGTTCTCTCTCCTCTCCACTTCGTTTATTCTTCGTTTTTAGTGCAGCAGTGTGTTACCGAAATCTGAGCAGGCGATGGGTCGCTGTTCGGCATGGCAGTTGCGGACCTCAGACAGCTGCTTTCTCAAAACCAAAAGATATCGTGACTGGCTCCTTATAACCTGCAGATTAACAAACAATACAGAGTTCCTCTGAGAACATATTTTAACATCCAAATTAATCATATTCAGTATTATTATTAATTAAAATAAATTAAGGAAAAACTATTGCTTCAACTGTCAGTGAGATTTTACCCAGCCACTAACCCAACGGCTGGGTAACACAAAAGCTATCCAACTATGTGTTGTGGTGAGACCTGTGCACAGGGTGGTATAGGAGTCTTGTGCTCATTAAGATGGCTTTCCCTGCCATTGGTAAGGCCGAGCTTCTTTTAATGTTTGGCATCTTCAGTGTTTGTTTGTGTCAACCTGCTCCTACAGTCTTTTAATGTTTTTAAGATTGTTGCTTGAATTGATAGAAAGCTTTGTAGTCTTGGTATTCACGTCTCAGGCCTTCCTTTCAAAAACCACGATCCTGTGCGTTCTTTAGGTGGTTAAAATCACGAGTATGTATTATTTTCCTGGTAAACAGGGTGGCGTAGTCAGCTATATCGTAGAGATTGCTTTCCCTCTCCAATGTCCCACTACATATGGGAAATAAAACCCAACAAAATGACCCAACAGTTTCAACCAAACGTTTTTTTTTTGTTTTTTGAGTGTAAAGTTATTTTATAGTCCAGTGATCCTGCATCTCTCTTCTGTTCTCATCTCACTGACAGCCCAGTTGGCGGGGCCAAACATGATATGATGTAGAATTAGGTGTTGATTTTCTTTAGCAGAGGTGGTCTTTCTCCACACTATTATGCCATAATGTGACAAAATCCGAAACGAGTCGTTTTCTAAACTTTTTTTTAAGCTGCTTTTGGACTAATAAGGAATGATTTTGAGTTCTAAAACTTACAGGATGTTTTCTTAGTACAATGATCTTATACATTTCAAAAGATCAAGGAAAAGTGGATTTCTCAATTCATGACCCCTTTAAAAAAAGTGGAATCCTGTAAAAGTTCAAATTGCTTTAATTATTTTGATTTACAGAAAAACATAAGCTGCCATGACTTGGTTGTCTTATCATTATTTACAGTGCAATTGGAAAATATTTTAATAATAACTAACAATTATCATCATTATTAGAATATTTTTCCAATTTAGAACATCCTTGAAAAGGACATATTTTTTAATAGACATACAGAAAACATATCTTAAAAAAAATAATTCAGAAAAAGAATGTAGAATTAGAGTTAGGTTATAAATTTGCATTAATAAAAACGAAAGAAGTCAAGGTAAAGCTCTGTTTGTGTCTATTTAACAAATATTTATTTTTCACAGAAAGCACATTTGCAATCATTCTCCCTGTTTTTGATCTAGTATATTGAAATAATCTGCTTTAAAGCTGATCTCAGCTCAGTGTTACTCAATTTCCTTTGACCTTTTTTACAAGTAACTAAAATGGCCATGTTTACATTCAGGATAAAGGCATCATTCACTGTGCGTGTATGTGTGTGTGTCAAAGCTATGTGTGAGTTTTAGACTCCCAAGCAGATTGTCTAGTTATGTAATGCTAGATTTGCATGTGAAGGGAAGGAACCCGTTTTTCATGCTGCACTGGATGTGAAGTGAAGCCCCCTTTTCTCTCCTACTCTTCTTTTTCAACCGGAACGAGGGACCGCGCCGTCTCTGATGGAGGGATGCTGAGAGAGTGACAGGAGGAGAAAACATGAAAGGCTTTAAGTGTGAATTCATTAATAATGTGCACCAGTGTACCAGTGTACAATGCAAACCCCTCAGAATATGCAATCGGGACACAGGTTATTCTATAGGGACATGAAGCTAAGGATTTAACACATAAATGCTTGGCACATTTCCCATAATTCTCACTGTGACATGTGAGAGTTATTATTTAAGGTATAATTTTATGAATCAATGAAACATCATTTTTATATAATTATTATTAAATATTTAAAAAATCTCAGGATTAGTCAATCATAGAGAGGTTGGTGTGTCTTTCTTAGTTTAAATGTAAATTCTAGTAATTTTACATGCCATGTTTTATTATTAATTTGTTTATGGAAAAAAAAATAATAATAATTTGGAAAATCCCATAACAAATATACAAATAAGCAATTAACTCGCTATTTAACATAACAATCATGTATAATGCATTAAACATTTTCTCCTTGTCCACTTTTCTTGTACTTAACTCAGTAGCAAAGACAATGACAGATTCTGTCCTGTTTGAGCAACATCATTCATTTATTGAACTCCGCTTTGTGTCTCTCTGCCTCATAACGACAGTCACTTACAGATGCATTCCGATGCACATTCTTGAATTTCTTTTGCAGGTTGACTGGCTTTGCTGGGGGCAAGATGAGGGGGAGTTTAGATAACCCAACCCCTCATCACCCCCACACCCCACAGGGGTCACACAATGCATGCCACGCATATCATTAATCCTGGGGGTTGTTTCCCCCCAGGGGCGCCCACTGACCCACGCATAAAGGATAAAAGTCTTCTGTTATGGGATGGGCGTTTTAACAGTACAGGCCTAGGAGCCTACAACATCCTCTACAGTCAACAAAACCACATATAGTGTTAGTGTAGGGATGTATCCTTCAAATGTGGAAGATTGTGGCCATTTCTGTGTGTTGATGGTTTTTGGATGTGCAGAGAAGAAGAGAGAGTTAAGGAAGAGAGGAGTTTTGTTTTGGTTTTTATGAAAGAGGGTGAAAGATCAGGTTCTTTTCTAAGGTACCTGAAATGATGCATAAAAGATGCATTTTAGTAAAATTTGCTTGGCACTTTTTTGTCTTAGCTCCTATTATAAGCTTTATTTTTATATACGTTATATATTTTACCCTTCAAAAAGTTTGGGGTATGTAAGATTTTCTATGTTTTGAAGGCTGCATTTGTTTGATCAAAGCTTCAGTGAAAACAATAATGGTATTATTATAATTTCTATAAACTATTTTCTATTTTAATATATTTTAAAGTTTCATTTTATTTCTGTGATGGCAAACTGAATTTTTGTGCAGGATTGTTTGATGAATAGAAATCTATTGCAACATTATAATTTTATATAATTAAAAAAAAAATTCTAACTGACTCCCAATTTTTGGAATAATGGTAGAGTAGAACGTATAAAATATATATGTGTGTGTGTGTATATATATGTGTATATATATGTGTATATATATGTGTATATATTATGTATATGTATGTGTGTGTATATATATATATATATATATATATATATATATATATATATATATATATATATATATATATATGTGTGTATATATTATGTATATGTATGTGTGTATATATATATATATATATATATATATATATATATATATATATATATATATATATATATATATATATATAATTTTATTGGTTCATTTAAATAGAAGCTTGTGTATCTTTCTTTTTATTATTATATTATTTATTATTATTTTATTACAATATTATTATTCAATATTTTTAGTATTTTTTATTTATTTTTACTATAAGCTGTCAAAATAACTAAAATAATTGTATGATATGCTGATTAATTAATCTAATGAGATGCGTCATCATATGTTGCGATCACCATTAGTATTAACTTTAACTGCACACCTAACGGTCATTTCAGAAATCTCTTTCTTAATTGTTTAATTAGCAGCTGTTTCTCGCAGGGTATTTAAAAAAACTCTTGCTGTTATTAAAGACTTAGTATGGTGTAGACCATTGTGTCAAGTACCTCCCATCATGCTTTGTATATGTGATGTGAAGTGTATGAAGATGAACACACACAGTCCTCCATCCTCTCCGTGTTCTTCCTACATTCCTTCTCTCCATCTCTCCTTACGGTGAGACCAAGTCTAATGCCTATTCATTGAGGCCACTCTTTTCCTCTCCTCTTCTCATTATCCTATTTTCTCCTCAACGTTCCCCTTTTCCTCTCTCGAATCCATTTCTCCAATTCTCCATTTCCCCAACAGACATTTACAAACCCTTGGGTCCCACCCTCACCATTCCTCTCTCTACCTCTCTCCTCTTTATTCTCTGTCCCTTGCTTTCTCTCTCTCTCTCTGTTTCCGACTGGGCTTTGCTATTTAATCTTCTTGAAGCGTTCAAGATGTCACTTGCCCCTGAAGCCAGAGGGACAAAGGCCTAAATCCAGCCCTCTCTCAATGGGCCACGCCCCTCCGCTGCCGGTGTGCACTTTGAAGAAGAGACGGGGTGGGGTGGGTTGAGGCGATTTCGAAGTCCCACAAAAACTCCCATGGTCCCCAATTCCTGCATTGGTGGCCCTTTTCTTTTACTTGATGTGTTGAGGGCTTTGTGAATCTCATGTGCACCTCAACCAAAGTAGGCCCCCTGCACACACACACACACACTCAAATGTAGGCACTGAGGTTAGGTTGCATGTAAGGTGAGGCCCATGTGTGCTAATTGAAGTAGGCAGAGTGTTTGTCCTCAGTTTAATTAAGCTGAATTTTATAGGAAAAATATACAGTTCATGGTCTATACATGATCTATTAATCTGTATCCAATGCTTTTCAATTAATACTTAAGTTAATGTTATTCTTTGTTTGTTGTTTTATATTCCTTATTTCTCATAACATTCATGTTGTTTTACTGGTAAGTCATTTTAGATTACATTTTTAGTTCAATTCAATTTAAAGTAGGGCTGTCAACGATTCAGTGATCGTAATTCACATCCAAAATAAGTTTGTGTCTACATAATATATGTGGGTGCACTGTGTATAATTATTTTATATATATAAATACACACACATGCTTGTATATATTTAAGAAATATTTTCATGTATATACTGTATATAGATTTATATATATAATTTATATTATATATAAATATTTTATATATAAATAATATTTTTCTTAAATATGCATGCACGTTGTGTGTGTGTGTATATATATATATATATATATATATATATATATATATATATATATATATATACACAAAATAATTATACACAGTGCACCCACATATATTATGTAAACACAAACTTTTATTTTGGATGCGATTAATCATTTGACAGCCCTAATTTAAAGTCTTTTTTTGTACCATCCATCCATCTATTCATCCATCCATTCATCCATCCAAACCCTATCTTCTGTAGGGTTGTGAGTTAATTTTATTTTATTTCATTATAATTTTTAATTTTTTTATTGTTAGTTGGTTTTACATGACCGTTTTTCCTTCAATTTAAATTATTTGTCTTGTATTTAATTTAAATTATATATAATTCCATTTAGTTCAGTTCAACTCAGTTTGACTTAAGAAGGTTCTTTTTCTTGTGTTTCCATAAAAAGATTTTCAGCGTTGTAAACATAGGATACATCAGAAATATAAGACTACAACTATGTATTGTAAAATTCTGATCTACAGTACAGTGCATTTTGATCCATTCATTTCCTATATAACAGCAACACATCCTCTTGTTGAATATGAGCTCTACTTTTCATTTTCATTTTCTTTTTTCTTTTTTTATGCCTCATTTTGAATAGCATTCCAAAATTTCCCTGAATAAGGGTAAAAAAGACCATCACTTCCAGGGTCTGTAACTGAGGATTGTGTTTCGACCACTGCTGGAAAAAGGATCTCACTTCAAAAGGATTACAAACCACAGTGGTATCAAATCTCCCTAATGCGGTTATCCCACACATTCACTCTCTGCGCTCTAGGCTGATATCGTCTGGCCCACTGTCTTGGTATTTCCCTTTTAAATGCAGCGCTGGTTTTGCTTCAAGACATTGGATAGACCTGTTAGATAAGACCTGTTACCATTTGAAAGTATCAATGAACATCAGCATCAGATTGAGAAATTATAATTACCGGTAGTAGGAGGATGCACATGAGAACATTACGTTTAAGATTAATATGCCTAACTGACTAAATTGGATGAAAATTTTAAATTGTTAAATGCATTTATTTTACACAGTACACGTTTTTGTATTATCTTTATCTGCCATGATATGGATGTGGTTGTATGTCTATAGAACACGCTTTTACACAGTTTTATGCACCATATTGTCCACATGCTGTCTTAACAGATCACTCGTGCTCTAACATATGACATTAGAATGTGTTCAATTGTGAGAACAAGCTGGTCCTCGCTCATAACAAAGGCTGTAAAAGTGTCCAAGAGAAAAAATATATGACCGTCCTTCTGTTTTTCTGTGCAGGGGATATTAAGACTGGACCTCACTGATGTTTCATCCCCACCTGCCAATGGGAGCTCTTTATGAGTGAACTACTCCGTCTCCACATTCACCATCTCTCATGACCTGCAGGACAAACAAAGAGCCCAGTGCTTGCTTCAGTGAAGGTGTGTGAAATGTTTTTATTTTTTTAACAGAATAGCATTCAAGTGCCTCCCTTATTAAGCTTGATCATGTTATGACAAATGCAGCGATAAAAGGTTACTTTTATAATCATGAATAGTAATATTATTTTTATATAGACTACATTCTTAGAAGAAATGGTTCTAAATAGAATCTTAAAGGGCTCATTCAGGCAATTCAAATATAGGACCTTTTAGGGGTTCCCACATGAGCGTAGAAGCCATTATACGAACACGTCCCCCACTATTTCCCAATGTAGGATTTTGTTTTGCATTGCCTGCATGTCTCTGCCAATTTTGGAGTCTTCCAATTAATCCATTCTGCAACTTTTAAATACATAATTACATTTTTAAAAACGGCCGGTATTCTTC
This sequence comes from Hybognathus amarus, assembly GCA_030378365.1. Classification (NCBI taxonomy): domain Eukaryota; kingdom Metazoa; phylum Chordata; class Actinopteri; order Cypriniformes; family Leuciscidae; genus Hybognathus; species Hybognathus amarus. Next base: position 140,316 of record JAQIUQ010002097.1, read on the forward strand.
AGCTGTTTATGTCAGTCAGTCGACCATGATCGCGGCATCACGCACCGGCTCGCGCATGCGCATCTAGGTGACACGGATAAATGTACGCATCAATATGTTCATGGGAGATCTGTAATTGCACGGGATGTGGAATAGCGCAAACGTTGCAGAAATGTACAAAAGTGTCCTGGCCTTGAATGACAAGGTAAGGAAAATAAGACAAGACTTGGTATTTTTCTCAGGAGATGTTTTGAGCATTTTACCTTAGACACCGGATTATCAGCAAACTGCCAAGAGAACTGCTAGCTGGCTAACTTACTCAAAATAAACTAGTAATATATTCAGTCAGCATATTTGTGTTTGATCTGTGTGAAAAACTTGAAATATAATTGCTAGACCTACAGTACTTTTAGCTACCAAGCAACCTTTCCACAAGGGATAGATTGATTTTATTTTTTAGTATTTTATAGTTTTATTCAAATAAATGGTTGATTTTAAATCAAATCAACCATTTATTTGAGTTAATCAGTACATGACTGATTAACAGTAATTTAAATGCTAAATTCCCTAATACATGTTGATACTACAACAATGCAAAGTATATGCTCTTAACCTTGCAGTTTTTCACATATTAGGTAAGCCTCAATTTCTCCATTTCTTTGCACAAAACTCTCCAGAAAGTGTCATTTATTGGTTTATTTTTCAAAAAAGTTATTTTTCAAAAACCCCCATAGCATTTAATGTCCCCCCAGGTTCAGAATTGCTCCTACGTCCCTGGGTTCCCATCATGGGATTATTGAATGGATTTACTGTAGTTTTTATTTAATTTTTTAGCAATGTTTTTTTGGCCTTTTTGTGCCTTTTCTTTGACAGGACAGTATTATTTTGACAGGAAAGCATTGGGTAAATAGAGAGGGTAACAGGATCGGGCCTCTGAGCTGGGAAACAAACTCGAGGTCGCCAGAGGCACAGTTGCGCTATATATCGGCACACTAACCACGAGGCTATCAGCGTAGTTTTAATATAAATAATGAATGAATTAATCCATATAGAACATTGAACCTTTTTAATTGATTCAAAGTTTGGGGTCAGTACGATATTTTTTTATTAATAGCCTAATAAAATATATTTTTTTAAATTAATACTTCTATTTAGCAAGAACCTAGTACATTGAACATGACAGAAAAAAATATATATTTGAAATAATTAAAAAAATTATATCAAAATATTTTGATTTGATTTTAAATGTTATATATGCTTTACTTGTGAACTTTCTTTTTATAAAATAATCGTGAAAAATAATTATGGTTCCCACAGAAAAGTAAGCAGCACTGTTTTCAAATTTAATTTTTTTTTCTATTACGTATATAATAATATACAAACCCAGAACAACTTTCCTGAAAAGCTGGAACATTTTGTCAAATCAAATAAAATTTGTGAAAATTTTATTTTTTATTTTGATGACTGCAATACACTACAAAAATGTTGTGACAGAGGTAGTCTCAGCATCAGACGTCCTGACGCCCGCCCATGGGCCGTTGGCTAAACGTCTGATATCTGGAAACGCTTCAGGAGTTTTGAAGTCGTCATCTGATGTCCGGGAGACGTGTGTATTGCTTTCTTTAACAGTCTGCCTGGAAACAAATGCTTTGACGCCAAACCCACTGGAAGAAGAACACCGTCATGTTTACAACTGTGACAATGAGCAGTTGTGACAATTTTTTTAAGTATGTGAAATTCGCAGCTCCATGGTTGCAGTAAACTTTCTAGAATGAATAATTTATAGATGCACGCCGGTCTGTTATTGTAAGGACAGCGACTTTACATTTTCACGCTCATAAACAAGTTGTGGAACAAAACAAACTGTGATTAGTTATGTTATGTCAGTCGAACGTCCTCTTGGGCGGTCTTTGACCAATGAAAGCTGCGATAGAGTCCAGACCTTCGGTCTGAAGTACGACCCAGTGCCAAATTTCATGAGAGAATTGTCAAACAATTACAAAAAATCACATTTCTCAACGCAAGAAAGATTGCAAAGAATTTCTTTCACCATCTACTATAATATTGTGCAAAGATTCAGGGAATCCAGAGAAGTCTCTGTTTGTACTTGACCTGTGAGCCCTCAGACGGCACTGCATGAGAAACCATCATGCTACTGTGTTAAATGCAGCCACATGTGCTCAAGAGCACTTTGGAAAACCATTCTGACGCTGAATCAAGAAATGCAACTCAAGGATAAAGCTATACATCTGTTCAATGCAGAGATGCTGCTGAGTTCTCACACCCAAGCTCATCTCAGATGGTCTAGAAGACCATGGAAATGTATGCTGTGTTCAGATAAGTCCATGTTTCAGCTTGTTTTTGGAGAAACCGGACCTTAAATTCTCAGTCCCAAAGATGAAAGTGACGGTTAAGATTTTCATCAGCGACAGGTGCAAAAGCAAACATCTGTCATATGTGGGTGCATCAGTTCAAACGGCATGAGTGTCTTGCATATGTATGAAGGTACCATTGATGTGGAAGTGTATATGGGATTGGGATTTAAAGAGACATATACTGCCATCAGAATGACATCTTTCCAAGACAATGCCAGGCCTCATTCTGCATGTGCTACAACAGAGTGGTTTCTAGACACTCTACACTATCGAGTGGATGTGCATGCCAGTTAACTGCAGTCCAGTCAAGGTCTCCTATTGAAAACGTATGACCCATCATGAAAAGGAGAATCATACAACGACGACACTGCTGTTGAGCGGCTGTCTTGTATCAGATGAGATTTGGCAAATATTCCACTTGCAAAACTTCAACAATTAGTATTCTCAAAGAGTAATTAAAAGAAAAGGTGATGTGAGACAGTGGTAAAAATGTCTCTGTCCCAACTGTTTTTGGATTGTGTTGCAGCCATCACATTCAAAAATTGTTTATATTTACAAAAAGCTCAGTGAAAACTTTGGAAATATATATATTTTTGTATATTTATCAGATAAATAAAGGTTCAAGAGAATGAACAAATCACAGATTCTTGATTTTATTGCATTTTACAAAATGTCCCAATTTTCTGGAAATGGGGTTGTATTTTAAATGCTATTGCATATTTTACAGTATATTATTAATATATTATTATATAATATTGATAAATTATTATATATGAATATAATTGTTAATGCATTTGATCATATAAATGCAGCCTTGGTAAGAATGAGAGACTTATTAGATTCCATTGGAAGGAATTTAGACTTAAATAATAATAATATTTGTTTTCATATGAACAAAGATCATAGTCAATATAAATATAAAATATAAAAAACAGTGATGACATTGGTATGTGATAAGTGCAAGTCCTAATTGCAACAGTATATTGCAGTTTATTTATTTTTACACTATATATAACCATGAAATACAGATTTTGTATATCACACTGCATTAATGGATATGTTTACTTTACACAAACATACAAATGTAGGGGTATTGGTTGGTTTTTGATAGTATAAGGCAAATGGTGGTCTATATACAAGAACTTTACCTCCTCTTTTCAAAAGTCGCTCATCCATCCATGTAGACAATGCCTTAAGTGTACAATAAAGCGCGTTATGTGGTCCCAGTGTGCATTAAACCGTGCACATCCTTTTAGTGATGCGGTTCGTAAGATGTTGGGATCAAATTACAGGTATATCAAACAAACGGACTGTGCGTTTAATGTAATCAGCCTCACCAATTGTTCTTTTGTATAAGCATTCAAATACCTTTTTTTTCACTGAAATGCAAGACTATAGTGCAGTGAATGCCATTTCCAGGTGCTGTTTCGGAGAGTTCATGTGTATTTGGACCTGTGCCCTGTTTAAGCACAGCTAAAGGAAACAACAGAGACACTGGAACAAAAGTCCATCTGCAGATGCTTCCTCTTAAATGATGTAACTGGAGGATGTTTCTGGATTTGCTCTCTGGATAAGCTATGATGCCAGTTAGATTTCTCACCAGCTTTGCTACTGTACAAGATGTTCATCCATGTAGGGTATTTTTACATTTTCTGGTGGGAAGCAGATGGGTCCGTATGAGCGTGAACCTGTTGACACTTTTTTTCTATGCGTGGTATTTGCAGATCAGCAGTCTGTGAAGGTGTGATGAAGCTTAAATAGAAATTGATATCTAAATGTATTTATATGGCTATAGGGCAGTGGTTCTCAACTTTTTTGACCACATTTATTTATAAAGTTATTTTATTTAGACATACAGCCTCAGAAAGTGAGGCTGTGAGGGATAGACTTGCCGTGTTTCCAATGGCATCCGCTGTAAAAAGCTGAATAAAGCTCCTAGATTACTTACAATTTTCCACAGCTTACATTGTCGGGAGTTTTTTTGTCAACTGACATTTCTTAGAAAGATATTTTTCCAGTGTTTCATGAGCAGAACAGTCCAAAAACGCATTAAATAACAGTACAGCCCATTGAAGAGATGCATGTCTATCCCTCACAGCCTCGCTTTCATTCTCATTAAAAATCAAAGATGGCGCTGCCGTGAATAAGGCGTATAGTGTCCTTATTAAATTGTGTCATAAATTGAATTCAAAGTTGTTTCAGTTCAGTGCAATAACTGTGTCAGTGTTACAAAGTCGACTTTTCCAGTTGCTTGTGATTTACTGCGCAAGTATTAAGGATAAGGAGTTTCAAAATTATTTAATACTATATTACTACCCATTAAAATACTCTAAGTTGATAACAAATAACAAGATGTCTTGTCTTGACCAGATATAGAAATCTTTTGCTATAGAAATGTTTTGTTGTTTTGGCATATTAGTGCTTGTTTTGTCTTATTCTAAATCACTTAAAGTCATCTTGTGGCTCCTGGTTGACAACCACAACCACTGCTGTAGAGTAATGTTTATATACGGTATATTGATGCATTTGATGGATGAAATCTGATTTAATGGTGTTTTGGCTTTGTACACTGAAACCCTGAAGATCCGCATATGTGCTGCCCAAAAAATGTTCACACACATCACGTATGACCACCATGCAAATCCACACCTCTCTTTTAATTTATCATCCCATGAGTGAAGCCATACACTCTTACAGCAACACATATGAATTCATTTCCATGCCTCTTTACTTATGTCAGTGGAGCGCTTTCATTAGTCTCTTGCATTCGTTTCAGATGTTCTCGCTGGGCACCAGGCTTAACCGGGGTATTTGAAGGCCCATCTAAACCTGTTATGTATACGAAATCAGTGTTAAATGCTAGCAACCTAATCTCTAATATTTGCATGAGGCGAGGGTGATAATTGCAGGCTGAAAGCACAATAACGGGACAGTGCACTCTGCGTTTCCCATATCAATCACCACGAGTGGGGAGAGCCAAGCGGGGCGGCTAGTTAGCGCTGGTCGATTGTTTGCGGGGCCTGACCGCGGTGCTTTCGGGCAGGCCTGGCGGGGGTTGGCCGGTCCCTCGCAGACCTGAGCGCAGCCCCCGTGTTCATCCGTCCATTCGGATCTGTCACCCCAGGGCTAACACAGCCAATGGCTACCCTTTGTCCCTCTCCGCATTCTTCGGGTCCATTGTGTGGGCCAATACCGGTTAGGCTCATCCTTACAATTCCTTTTGTCAGGAGGACCCACAGCACAGAGTCCAGAGAGGGGAGAGAACAAGCTATCAGACGGGGAGAGAGATACAGGGGAAAAAAGTTGCTATGTGGGAGAATGAAAGGACAGAAGAAAGAAAGGGATGTGATGGGCTGTTTTTTGATGCTCTTTTTCAAAGACTTGGAGTGGCCGGCATTCACAGTGTCAAGTGTCAATGTCTGATCACGTGGGAGTCATGAAAGCGTTCACTTAACTTTGTGGCACCAAACTGAGTTGAATATATTAAACTCTAAACACAACACCTGAACATGTATTTATCAAAAAAGTAGCCTTTTGCACAGTTTGACCAGTAGAGGTGTATCAGAATGCTATTGCTGTTAAAGGGATAGTTCACTTTGAAATGTATTTTTGATTCCACAGTATTTTGAAATGTATCTTTGTTTCCACAGTATTTTCAATGTTGATATTTTTAGGTCAAACCGTTCTGGTCTGTCAGTCATATAATGCAGGTCTATGGAGCCCACCTCAAAGAGCATGCACAGAGAAGTCCAAATTAAAACATGATTTAATGACTTGTAAATGTAAGTACACATTGATGGCCTAAGACACGAAAACGAGCAGTTTGTTTGAGAAAACGAACAGTATTTATATAGTTTTTACCTCTTGTTACCACAGTCACGTCCAAGTAACCTGAAGGCTTGGGCGCTTCTGTCTGCGAAGCGCCGAAGTGATCTCTCGCGCGGTTGCGAAAAAATCAACGTTGTCTGTTGATATATCGAAATCGTCTTCCTTCATTGCAATGTCTTTTATATCTACATATGTTTAGATCTTCTTAGTGAAGGGTAACACTTCCGAAATCTCTGTGTAAACAATGAGTGACGTACATGCGCGAGAGACCACTTCTGGCGCTTTTCAGCGCTTGTGCAGACCAAAGCGCCCGCGCCCTCATATCACTTGAATGTTGCTGTGGTTACAAGAGGTAAAACGATATAAATACTGTTAGGTTCAAATATTTCAATGTATCCTTTTTGTGCTCAACACAGAAGAAAACAAGTCAAAAAGGGCGAGTAAATGACAGATTTTATTGATCTCTCCCTTTCATTTAGCAAAAAAGTGATTAATTTTAGTGAATTGGTTCGTCATAAAACGATTCATGATTCTCAATTTTAAAATGATTAATTTAGTTAAATGCTGATGTTTATTGCTCAACGGAGTAACTTATGGTTAAATTATGGTTTACTATTTTGATTTTATTGTATTTAGTGTAAATGTAGGCTACCTTAGATATAACATTCATTCCAAACCCCTAATAGTCTTTTGAATGTTTTCTTCTTTTACTTTATCCATTGCTTAGTTCTTTATCATTTATTTAGGCTATGTATCTACTTACTTGACTTAACTGGACTAGAATATTATAAACAAAAGTATACAATTTGTATATTTACATTTGAAAATATTGCCTTTTAAATATTTTTTTTGTTATTAGTGTAGTTTGTAGTGTTGCTAACATAGAAAAGCTTGATTGTTATGCAAAGTCCTTCTTTAGTCTATATTTTATCCACAATTATATTATCAACAGCAATCGCTTTTCTCAAGAGTTAATTATCCTTCTCCATCCCCAGCTCCTCCTCTCGTCCAGTCAGGATTTGGCATTCTGATTCCATTTTGAATCAGACTAAATTCTCAAATTATGTTGTACATTAAAATTTTGAAGTAATGATATCTGATATCTGTGGATGTTGGTTCTGTTCTGTTTACCCTAAGGAGGGTTATTGCTGCTTTCCCTGCTCTTATCCATGCTAGGCTAGTTCTTGCCCAAAACAGAACCATACCACTAATCCAAACTGTATACTAATTGTCAATCGTATTTGACGATAGTGGTCCTGACAGAAACGCGGTTCTATGAATATGCAAATTAACCCCGCCTCCACTCACACCAGCTCAGAGATCCACTCGTTGATGATCACGTTTACGTGATTTGGGTACAAGAAACGTCAGAAACACCAGTGATTTCAAAACGCGTTTAGTTCACTGCAAGGAGAAAGGGGACTTTTACCACAGGGGGACATTTAACTACCTAAAGTGAGTAGGTTAAAGCTGGTGAACTACAGTTAAAGAGTAGCTTCAACACTGATTATCATACTGTATTCTGCTCTTCTTCCTTACTGAATCTCTATAAATCTCTGTAAATATCAACGTTTCCATGTGTGTGGTATTAAAGCACGGAAAACCTAAGTTCTGTGACCCAGTGGGAGGGTGTCTGGAATTTCAGCGTCAGCTGAATCAGTGGCAAGCATAACAAGATACGGCCCTCTCTTACTCAAAGCAAAACAGTCTGTTGGCTTCTACATTATTCTAAGCCAATTCCCATGTTGAATGATATGATATGCTTCTGAAGAATGTTATCTGCTGTTATTTCGTAATGTTTGGTCAATGCTTTGCGCATTCCAATGACATCATTACTGACTCTGAGTATGCCGAAATCCCAGAGGAGGGATAAGTCGTGTTGAATCTGTAGGGTCACTAATCAAATCAATGTGCAAACAAAGAGAGTGCACACAAACATAAGCAATGAGTAAATCTATGGCAAGAGGTAATCTTACTTTTGTGCTCAGTGTAAATAGCACTTTCTCTTCCCGTTAGTTCCCACAGCTCTCTGTCAGTGTGTGTATGTGCGCATTTTTTGTCACTATTTATCGCATCATGTCACACTAGCACCATGACACGTTTAATTCATGGCTATTTCCTCGACACACTGCATAAAAACACGTGTGATTTATTGATTGATTAGTAATTGGTTGATTGATTGGTTGGCTGCACGGTTGACCAGCCCAAGAATGCTCAAGGGTTCATAGCCTCTTGCTGGGCCCTTCAGCACTGTGTGTGTGTGTTCAGTAAGGGGTCTTCGCTCATTGCATATGAATGAGTTGGGCCTCACAAGATCTGATGCTTACAGGCTAATCCTCAGTGGTGCTGGAGATACTTAAGGCCACTTTATGACTCTTAAAACACATTGTTATCATCCTGAAGAGATTTATGACGTCTCACTGCTGCATTCCACTTCACTTCACTGTTGTAGAAGGTAAAACCCATTGAGGACAATGGGACTGATTGAAGAGTATGAATGAGGTTATCTCATGGTCAGGCTTGATAATGAGAATCAGCAAGGGTTCTATGTGATTGCAGATTTTCACTTTCTCTAATTTCATTAGATAAGAAATTGTGATTTTTTTGCTTATTTTTAAACCTGGGTAAATTGTATTTCTGATTACAATCTTCTTTTGAGTTATTGTTGTTCTTAATAATGTTTCTTTTTGCAGCCACTGTTGAATCTACAGCACTATGACAAGCCATTGAGTCATAACCAGTGTAGTCTGATTCACAAACAACTGACTCTTATTAACCAGTTTTTTTAGTGAATCAGTGAATCAGTGTATTCTGATTCATAAACAAATTACTATTTTGTGTCAGCCCTTTTAATGAATGATTCAAAAGGACTTCAGGAGTTAATGTTTGAATCAGTCTGATGAATCCCGCTTTAAATTCCTGTTTGAATTTGAGAAACAAATTGGACATTGTAACTGAAATGCACCCAAATGAATCTGAAGTGAACTGAAATGAGAGCTCATGAATCGGAAAATAGATCTCTGGGGAAAATGTGCAATGATACCCAGTTTAAGTGCTCAGAGAATTCATTCTTATTGAGTTGGTGAAAGACATGCCCAGATTGGATTTTTGTTGCATATTCTGCTATGATTTTGGGAAAATATCTGTGAAAGTGAGTTTTGTGGATGTGGACTTTGTGTGGGCCTGTTGAAAGGTCACAGCTCCCACCACAGAGGTCAAAGGTGAAATGACACATACAATAGCAAATGGTGCTCTGGAAGGAACAGGGCATTTGGGTTGTCTTGACGACAACCAATGAAATGTAAAGAGCGAAAGTGCATTTTTTTTTTGAAAATGTCAAGGACAGGAAGTTAGTGATCAGTTAGGACCATTTCTGTACATGCATTTAACCTTCATATCTGTCTTTGAACTTAGACTTAAGTTAAGCTCAAACTTTATCTCTTATGTGTGAAAGCCGCCGTCTTTGACGTCTTCCCCGAAAAGAGCAGAAGACTGTGAACTCAACACAAAGCTTACGATGACAGTAAAAGTTAAATGGACTCCAAAAAGTTTCCAACCAGATCCATCTGGATCTGGGCCACATAATTACACCAAGTGCACCCTATCTTCCAGGAAATAATGACATGTAGGACTGCACACATCTCGCCTGTCACCTCTTGACCTCGACATATCCTCGCCCCCCGTCGTGTCGAAGAGAACGCAGTTAAAACATTTGAAAAACGTTTAACCCGCACACCCCGGCCTCTGTTAACTGCGCTACTGCTGCTTTTCATTTACGGCCTCCCCCGTCATCCATCTCCCTCGCTCCCGTTAACCACAGGAAGTCACTCACTTCCTCATTATAGCACATCAAACACTAGCAGAGACCATAAACCCGCCCCGTCGCTGCACCAACACATGCCTCCAATTCCGCCGCTGCGCCCCGGCCGCAACCGTTTCAAAAAAGCCGCTGATTTAAACAAGAGCACTTTGTCTCAGTAAATCTCAAGTTATAGACACAAGCTTCATCCAAGTCTTGTTTCATAGGCTCTTTTGTGCCTGAACCGCATCGCACGGTCATCAACAGGTACGTGTCAACAAAGTGAGGGAGCGATTTGGGGTAAGTGAGCGGAAGTGTGGTTTTATGGCTCGACTCTGTGTGAACCGCGATGACTGTGTGTGAGTCTGGGATTAGTTACTGTGTATGATCCACACTCAAGCCGTTCAGAGGTGCTGCTACAGATCAACGTAATAAACCATGTCATTGATCTCAAGTGGTTTTAATCATGAGCCACAAATCATTTTTTTCCCTTTAGACAGCCTTAATGTTTTCACAAATGTGCGACGACGCGAACAATAAGGCTGTGAAATTGAAGCATTTGCTGAAGCAAGTGTTTCGGTTGGGTTTTTTGGAGATTCAGTTCACGGTGGTATTCAAGATCAGAGAAGACGGCCTTTCAGAGGCATGTAATTAGAGTTAAACCAAACTGAATCATGCATCCAAAGCTCCAGCGCGAGAACCCTTTGAATGGGTTTCCAAATAAAAGGCCGTGTGCACATTTACATTTATTCATTTAGCAGTGGCTTTTATCCACGGTAAGAGAGGAACAACATGCATGTACATTTGGAATCTGATGTCTCTGTGAATGTTTCATTTTGGTATTTATAGAAACTGACCACCATAAGAGGATGAATTAATCTCCATACTCTAATCAAAGAGACAAAGAGAGTGAAGGGGGTGATTTAGATTTACACAACAGCCGTTTTGGCTACATTGTAACTCTCATTTCTTTGACTATTATGGGATTGAACTGCTGGCCTTTTGAGTTCGGATGCAAATGTAGCCGAGTCGTTGCTAAAGTGAGCGGCCTACAATAAGCACTATGTGACCTGTGACTGTTGTGTGATTGAGATGAATTAATGGGGCATTTTGGGAAGAAGTTGAGCAGTAACTTAGGCCAATTAAATGCACGTTAGGCAAATGAATAGCTTTGTATTCACAGAGACAATCTTTGGCATCAAAGAGTACCTATGGCTATTGAACCCCTCTAAAGACCAACAGAAACACTCCTCAGTTCACTCTAGAATAATGTGAGCAGATGTTGCTTTCTGATCAACACAAACAAATGCATAGTAGACTCTTATAGGTTAGGTCCTACACATTTTTTTGTCTTACTAAAAAATACATTAAAATACAGTCACAATCGAATGCACCTCCTCAATGGGCATGTTTTAATTGATTAATTAAAATTCATTTTGTTTATCAAAAATCAAAATGAAGGAAGAAAAAATATATAGTTAAATATAGGAATACATTGTTTTGCACATAAAACACTATTTACATAAATATAAATCTGCATATCCTTTGCATGTTTATTGTACCTCATGATATGCAGTACTGTGCAGAAGTCTTAGGCACACTAGTATTTTCGCCAAAAAAAATTGGTTTTAAGCCAGTTAGCTATTTATATATTTTGTTGTAGTGTCTCAGTTGGAAATATCAGTTAACATTTCCGTACATTAATTGTGCCATTAATTGTAATAATCCAGTGAAATTTTTTAATGCACAAGGATTCTGACAACAGCCAATGCTCCACACGGAGGTCGGATCTCACCATCATCGAGTGCATCTAAAATTATACAAAGAAACAGAAAAAAACAGAGACTAAGACCAGAAGAACTGCGGCAACGTCTCGTGGTAGTGCCTGCCTGCCTGCAAAGCTACAGTACTGTGAAAAAGGCACTTGTGTAAAAATGTTGTAAATGAGAATGTTATAAAAAATAATGTCAATCATAAATAGATTTTATTTATCAATTCACTTTTATTTGTTAACTATAATTAACTGTTATTAACTTTTAACAGTTAACTAAATCAAATCAATAGGTGTTTAGTACCCTTTACGTTTAAAACAGCTTTCGCCTAGGTATTGCACATAGTTTTTAGTTTTGCAGGTTCTTTGGAAACGTTGCCGCAGTTCTTCTGGTCTTAGTCTCTGTTTTTTCATATAATTTCAGATGCACTCGATGATGGTGAGATTCGAACCTCCGTGTGGAGCATTGGCTGTTGTCAGAATCCTTCAAAATATTTCAAATATTTCACTGGATTATTACAATTAATGGCACAATTAATGTATTAACTGATATTTCCTAGTGAGACACTACAACAAAATATATAAATAACTGGCTTAAAACCATTTCTTTGAGGTGAAAATACTAGTGTGCCTAATACTTCTGCACAGTACTGTACGTATATTACCATGCCATGAACAAGGGATAAAATGTGCTTTGACAAAACATTAATGTATATTAATTATATTAATTATTAATTTATAATTGATCATGTTTGTAATATTTGCTTTTGACCATAAGTATATTTAAAAATGTATTGAAAATAGTTATTTAGACTCGCATGCACATTCACATCTATAGGAAATGTGTGATTACTTTCTGCTTACGCTGATGGCGAATTCACACGTTCTACATCAGACTTTAAACGATTACTCGTTTTCTTTTCCATGTTTGCTCTTATATGTCATTGTACCAACATGACAAAAAAAATCCATAGGGCGTGTGATGAATTAGTGAATGGAAAGGTGGATGAATGAGTGACTGCATGAATGAAAGGATTGGACATATAGAGGGAGGGAGGGAGAGATGAAGAGGAGGTATTTAGAAAGTTATATTGAATCAGGAAATTCCTAGAACTCTCCAGGAGGGAGGGAAGGGGGCGTGGAGAGTTAAGCTGGACCCCCGTCCCTCTCCTGCCCCCCTGGTCAGGCTTAGAAGAGGACTCATTCTGTAGCCTTAGTCAGCATGCTCATAGGGGGCTCTCACAATGGAGCTATTCTGCAGACAAAGAGTAGAGTTAATGCTGCTATTCCACCACGCTAGGCTGCTGGGGGCTCCTCTCAGGGCCGGCGGTAGCGTTGGCTTGTGTTAGCCATGGCTAAAGGTAATTTTCCCCTCAAGCGTGGGTCAGAGGTTAAGGTAGATGACAGATCAGAAATTTGGGATAGAGTAGCAATGAGTAGTTATGTATACACACTTTCAGGTACATAAATATTGGGACATCGACACAATTCTAATCTTTTTGGCTCTATACACCACCACAATGGATTTGAAATGAAACAAACAAGATGTGCTTTAACTGCAGACTTTTAGCTTTAATTTGAGGGTATTTACATCCAAATCAGGTAAACGGTGATTGATTTATTTAAAGTGATTGATTTATTTAAAAGGGACAATGCATATTAATGAACATCTTTGCTTTTCAGCAATGTAAATATGCCAGAATTAGCCCCAGGGCTACTTTACATATGCAGTCGCCCGTCAGGTCATCACAATATCAAATAACAAGGCTAACTTTTAAATTTAAGTAAGAAGCTACACAGTTTAAAGAAAACCTTAATATTCAAGTAACATATTACAAGAGACACCACTGTTTTCATACAGGTTACACATACACATTCATTTTACAGTTACAGTTACTTTGCAGTACAGTACTTACAGTGTACTTACCTAGAAAGTACTCATGGAACAGGGGTAGGTTTAGGGGTAGGTTCAGGGTTAGTACTAGTTATTACCCAGTAATTGTAGTTCCTAAAATAAGTACATAGTATTTACATGGGTAACTGGACTGTAAAAGGAAGCGTTACCCAATAAAGCGCTATTCTATGTAACTTAAGTAGGCTACATTGCAATTATGCTAAAATACTAAAATTACAATAACTGGATCTGGTTTGGTACATAAAAATACTTACATAATACTACAGTGACCTTATCCATTTACCTCAATTTACACACACACACACACACAAAAACTTGACTTGACTTGATTGACTTCGCCATTGCATAACATTCCTCTTCTTTGCCTTAAAAAAACTGCTTTGGTTGCTTTCGCAGTATGCTTTGGGTCATTGCGCATCTGCACTGTGAAGCGCTGTCCAATGAGTTCTGAAGCATTTGGCTGAATAGGAGCAGATTATATTGCCTGAAACACTTGATAAATACAAGACAATCAGTTTCATTGGCAGCCATACATGCCCACGCCATGACACCATGCTTCACTGATGAGGTTGTATGCTTTGGATCATGAGCACTTCCTTTCCTTCTCCATACTCTTCTCTTCTCATCACTCTGGTACCGAGTTGATCTTTGTCTCATCTGTCCATAGGATGATGTTCCAGAACTGTGAAGGCTAGATGTTTGGCAACTCTAATCTGGCCATTCTGTTTTTGAGGCTCACCAATGGTTTACATTTTGTGGTGAACCCTCTGTATTCACTTTGGTGAAGTCTTCTCTTGATTGTTAACTTTGACACACATGCACCTACCTCCTGGAGAGTGTTCTTGATCTGGCCAACTGTTGTGAAGGGTGTTTTCTTCACCAGGGAAAGAATTATTCGGTCATTCACCACGTTTGTTTTCCTTGGTCTTCCGGGTCTTTTGGTGTTGCTGAACTCACCGGTGCCTTCGTTCTTTTAAGAATGTTCCAAACAGTTGATTTGTCTAGAAACACGAGGGAACATAGACAACGAACCAGCACAGGACTGCAAACACAGGGAGACTAAATAGGCCGCAAACAAAAGAGGGTAACAAACAAAGCAGGTGGGGAAGATTAATCAATTATCATGTAATGAGATGGGAGGGCTAGACAATTGACAGGAGAGCACATGGCACAGGGAATACAAGACAAGCCATGTGCTCACAATGAACCAGACAAAACAAACACAGGACAAACAGGGAATGTCAGAGCTCTGAAATATAGCCCAGACAGAAGATAGAACACTGACACTTTCTGGATCCAGTAGCGGTTCTAGGCACGGCGAACCGGGCAGTCGCCTGGGGCGGCATTTCTTCATGTCACATGGGAGCGGCACGAGCAGTTAACCTCTGTGCCGCGAAGGTTTTCTATTTTTTATCATTTTGATTCAATTATTGGAAATGGCGCCCTGCTTGCTGAGAAGGTGACGTGCGCAGAAGCGATGTCAAGGGGCTCTCCTGATTAGTTCACCTATCATGTCTTTTGCTCGCTCGAGGTCATTATTTCAAATCCTCTGTGTTTTCAAATAGGCGCACAGGAAGCGCGCTCATTATGCGCTCACGGGAAGTGCGCTCAAACTTTCAGTATGGGTGTGCATGTGCACCCAAATACTTGGGCGTTTTTTCTCTTCTCGTAAATAAATCTTTTACATTCATTTTACATTCAATCTTTTACAGAAATACATTAGCTACTAAAACGTCTTTGTCGTTGTGGAGAGCGCAGTGTAATGAGTGCATGGTTCTATAGCAACGACAGCCATGGGAAAATCTGTACGAATTTTACTATTAATAATAAAAGTAAGCTACTGTGCATTATAAATGTCAGAAATGTATCTTTATCTGACTCATTCTTTTTATAGAGATTGATTTAAATGCTGCAATATGAGGTTTATCTTTTTATAAAACCTTATTTTGTGTTAACCTTTTTTAAGTTTAGTAGGAAAGATAAAAGACACTCCTTTAAAACAAATCTTTAATGTTATTAACTTGGTGAATTGATTTCACTGTGTATTAGGCTTTTTGAACAATATTTTGTGTATGTGATCATTTTGGTCACTATATTATCTAATCATTTTCATAATGATCAACTAAAATCAACTGTAATTATGTGTTTTTACAGTAGTTTTTACAGGGGGCGCTCCGAAGGGGGTCTCGCCCTGGGTGTAATTCAAAGTAGAACCGCCACTGTCTGGATCCGCCATCAAATTGATACGTTTAATTATTTCAAGTGCTGTGAGAAAAGGCTAAATCTTCACCTCCATCATACACACACGCAATATAGCTTATACTTGCCGAGATCTCTTTGTGTTCAGATGTGACGTAACGACGCAAAGACATGCTTCGAATCTCCGCGGAAATCCACCAGTACCACTGAAATTAAAAACATTATTACAAGTTTACTGCTTTGAATCGAGCTAAGGCAAGCAGAACGTTTTGAACACTGGCTGGTTATGTATTTTCGCAAATATGTGTTTTGGATCATTTTTAACTCAAAAACGGTTAAAAGGTGGTTAAAAGACATAACACATTGAACCTTGGCAGATCAAATTTGCAACATTTTCCATCATAATTCCCTTTAATCTCTCTATTGTGACTTCATATTAAGAGGCCAGATAGAATTAAAGTGGGTTGTTTGCACAATTCATGTGTGCATGAGCTTGTTTTTTGTGGGTGTCACATACTTTTGTTAAAGGTGCCCTATAATGTTTTTTTTTTAAATAATTTTATAATGTTTCCTGGGTTGCCCTTATAATGTTAGTATGTTTTTTAGATCAAAAATAGTCATAATTTAGAAATAAAAGGCATTTTTCCTAGCCTGATTTTAGCCTCTGATCTGAACACCCTGTTTGAAGGGGCGTGTCTGCTGTGTGTAACCGGCCTCTGCTGTGATTGGCTGACATGCTTGCATATGAAATAGCTATGTATTACATGTGAAACTCTCTCGAATAATTTTACTAGAGCTATTATAGGTTTTACTATTCCAGCTATCGAGATTAACGAATCATGAGATGTTTTTGAAGTATTTGGATCTATTCCCATCACATAAAGTGTTGCTGTGATGAGCATATTGAGCAAGCAAAGGTCAGACAGTCTGTCGATTCGCGAGGATGAAGATCTTATCATTGTAAGCAGTTTCTGCCTTCTCTGCTTTCACTAATGCAGACACGATCATGTAAATACAGTCAGAGCTTCATTGTGCAGTGTAACGTGCGTCATTAAATTCATAACGAGTTTGGCAAGTGTCCAGATAAACTCGCGCTGTGATTGTTCTTTGATCGCTTTCTTTCTGTATATAATTCACAATTTAAATAAGATTTTTTTTTTCATCCTACTAAAAGAAACGATGTGAAGTCACTGGCCTGACTTACTGATGCATAAACAGTATTGAACGATTTTAAAGTGAAAGATTACCTGTCTGAACTTGAGGAAACAGTCATCTGTGAAATGTTTGAAAATTTCCAGAGAAAATAAAATGAATCCATTGTTTCTTCAGAGGCTCGGGACGAAGGGACTAAAATATACTTTTGTATTCATGTGGACATCCAAACACTGATCCACTGCCATGCTTCGGCTGCGCAGCTCCATCTCGTCTGTCACTGAACATGGGCTGGCAATATGCAAATGTTAGGGGTCGTACATATTAATGATCCCGACTGTTACGTAACAGTCGGTATTATGTGGAGATTCGCCTGTTTTTCAGGGGTGTTTTTCAAAAACGAGATTTAAGTAAGAAGGAGAAAACAATGGTGTTTTTTTTAATCAGTGCAACACAAAAGTAGTTAAATAATGTACTTGTTTTTTTGTGCAATTTTAATGAATGAATTAAGCTTTCTTGATTCAAGAAGCACAAAAACACAATGAAGTATCAAAGTGGTCCATGCGACTTTTGCGCTACAAGTTATCTAAATCCCTACAGTACACTCTAAAAAATGCTGGGTTGTTGTTTTAACCCAATTTTGGGTCAAATATGGACAAACTCAATTGTTGGATGAAAAAAATGCAATTTATACATTTAACACAACAGCGTTTGTCCATATTTGACCCAAAATTAGGTTAAAAGTACAGATAAACAGAAATCAGACCACTATGCGAATGAATCAAAGCAGTTATGTGAACAAGGATTCTCTTAAATTATCAGAATCAAAATGATTATTCATTCATGAATATTTGAATCACTTCATTAAAGTGAATGTGGCAAGACAAGTTAATATCATGCTCTTTTAGTCATTTTGGATCTTGACATACACTTACAGTGAAAAGAGTGATCAGGATATCCACGTATTTGTTTTCTATAGACTAAAGAAAGTCTGGGGTTTGGAACAACACAAAGATGAGGAAATGATGACTAGTAATGAGTGCTAATTATTTCAGTTTGAATTGTCCCTTTAAGTGTGTTAGCAATGCTTGCTGTTGTTGTCTTTTTGAGAGCACCGAGGGCACTTATTACTGATGGGTGGAGTGGGGGAGTACATTTAAGGCCGTGCAACTCTAGATGGGATCTAAGGTCTTTGTCGGACATAAAGCATGTGGTCTTCTTTCTCCAAAGCGTGGCCTATAATGCCTGTCGTGGTCGTTAAGTGATTGTATTACTCCCAGCAGGTGAAGGGCGAATCTCCTCATAACCTTCCTTTATTTTTCCTTCCCTTTTGTCGTTTACAAGCCATTGTTTGGGACGAAGGCAAGAAAAAAAAACTTTCTGCTGTTCTTTTGAAGGGTAAGCTGTTGTGCCTCATTGTTAAGGAGGGACTTTGATGTTTTAAGTTTTAAATGGTGAGTCAGGGAGAGTGTTGGACTTCGATATGACAGACTTGAGGTGAGGTGTCCCGTTTCTGAGGGGAGTTTTTGTAAAGGTGTTTTTAAAGGGGATTGGATTTCTTTTTGCTTTCACCTGCTCTGAAGTCCTTGTAAGTTCAGTGACATCTGCTCTGAAGTCTTCTTGCATGAACTGGGGCCTAGTGCAGTTGTTGTCTATTTAAAACTTGCTTTATTGCGAAACTCTCAATTTCAGTCTAAATACCCAATTGTATTGCTATAAACCTTTATGGCACATGCATATAATATATTGCCCTGTTTACACTTGGTTTTAAGATCTATCTCAGGTAATTTAAACATACAGTTATTAGTCAGCCCAGACAGATCGCCATTTAGACCCGAAAGTGAAATGAGTCTCAAATGTATTTTCTGTGATCAGCAGGGGAGAGTCTCTGATTTCATCATTACATTACTGTCAGTATGTTACTGTATATTGATAAAAAAACACAAGCACAAACAGTCTACACACTGTTGCTTTCAAAAATACTTCTTTGTTAGTGTGCCAACAAATTGTATGATGCTGGAAGTAAACTTTGAGGTCATTGCATGTTGACATCAAGAAAAGAGGCCAAAATTACCGGTAAAACAATATTCTTCTGCAAATTACTCATCCACTGTTTGAGGGAAGAATAAGTTTTCTTCTGTAAAATATAGATGAATGAATGCAGAGTTTAAGTATAAAAAAACGTATTTACACGTAGTAACGGTTCTATTTAGAACCACATCGTCCGGAAGAACCGTTTAATGCTAAAGTGGTTCTTTGTGTAGAGTTTAGGGTTCTTAATTCCCGCCTTTTTGTTTTTCATATAATTGTCAAAACCTTATTACTAGTTTTCTGAAGCTCCCTCTATGCAGTCAACACACTCTCAATAGCCTATGTAAACGATTTCTTTCTTAAAATGTTTATGCATTTTAACATTCAAATTGTAACTGGTATCAATCTTGTCTTTTTCTCTTTTTAGTTTAACAGAACATAAGTTACCTGTTCAGTAGGCCATATACTTCTCTCCTCTTCTTAAGTAAAATAGATATTGAATTTTTGATCCAAATTGTTAGATTTTTTTTGTTTTGTTTATTACTTGGGTTTATGCATACATACCCAGTCACACACTAACATTTTTTTTATCCCTTGACTTTATATCACTTTTCCTTTATTAAACATTTTAAAGGACTCACATACTGTCCTATTTTTTTTATTTTATTTATTTTTTGCTATTTTTGGCCTTTGGCAAATGGAAGAGTGTTTAGTAGTTTTTGTAGTTTTGTCATGTAATTTGGTCATTTTTATTAGGTTCTGTTTTTCATGTTTTTTTATCCTTAATTACAGTTCAAGGTTTATTTGTAGGTCAACTTTTTGAATTTTAGAACTTCTATTTTTTTGTTTATTTTAGCTTTATTTCATTGATGATTTTCAATAATTTTTAGTTTCAATTAGCAATACCCTAGTCTGAATTAGTTTTAACATGGGCAAAAAAATGCTTTCCAATGAAATGACATTTTTTGCCTTCTGCCTTTCAGAGTGCTCATCCAAGTGCACGCTCAACAGTTTTAATGGCACCATGTGTTACCTTACAACCTCACAAGCCTACAATTATAGGTTTTGCAATTAGCTGTGAATGTGCTGTTAAACACCTAATCAACACTCATTTGGGGGAAGGGAGATGATGAAAGGAGAATAAATACATATGTGAATATTTGATTATAACATTCATGTTAAGAAAAAAGATAGAAAGAATAATTAAGGCATTAAGCAGATGATTTTTTCCCCAGAATGACTCACAAAAGTAAGAATCATTCATCGTCTATTATAATTAAATCAGCAACTACATAGGTTTGAGATATGGCTCATTTCACTCAAGTACACATACCGAATCTCACTCAAAGCAACCAAGCAGCACTGCCTGAATGTGTTCGTTCTGCATAAATTCAGAGTAATTATTTGCATGACTGCGATTCCAACACAATTAACCTTGAGCGTCATATAAGAGCAGTTGCTGACTGCTGGGAAATATGCTAATTTAATACAAAAAGGTCGCTGTGATTTGATTGTAACTCCTGATTTATATTTCCAACAATGCTGTTTTAACATTCAACAGCTGTTAAGCTGGGAAAATGGGATGTGCGCTTCAAATTAAGTATGCTAATTCATTAATCTGATTGAACAAAAATCATAAGAAAGGAAAGAAAGGTTAATTAGTCGAATTAGTGTGTGTTATCAGCTGGGTGTTATATTGCCCTCCTTGGCCTGGACTTCAGTCTCAAATGAATGATTACCAACCTAGCCTGGAGTCCACCGTAAAAGAATAGAGTTCATCTTTGATGCTGTGTGAACGGGGTCAGGAAGAGAAACAGATCCCTTAAAATAAGGCACTTGAACTAATCTGGATTTGTTTGAGGTTCTCTTAATTGGGCGAATGTGTTCGCGTCATGTGTGCGCTGAGAGTACCAGGCGTCTGTGATTAGATTGTGCTGTGATCCATCAGAAGGACTGACAGGATGGTAATGGTCTATATTCTCCGCTCAACCCCTGCATGCAGCGCTCTGACCTCAAAACTGCAGCTTGCCGTCGTTTGCCATAACCCAATATCTAAGTACATAACCAGCGTTCAAAACTCACTGCTTGCCTTAGCTCGATTCAAAACGGTAAGCTTGTAATAATGTTTTTAACTCCAGGGGTACTTCAAGCATGTCTTTGCGTCATTACGTCACAGATGAACACATAAAGAAGGAGTCTCGGCTAGTATAAGCTATATTGCGTGAATGCTGAGGTGGAGATTTATAGCCTTTTCTCACAGCACTTAATGTAATTAAACATCAATTTTATGGCGATCCAGACAGGTTCAAACGACAATCACCAGCGACAACTAGAGATTCACCCGATGTAAAATACAAAAGACTTAGTTCGAATTTCAGAGTGGCTACAGAAAAAAGAGACTGCAACCGGACCAATGCGAAAACAAGGATACATATCGGAAAGACATTACGTGTAGTCACACAATGCTGACATTGTTAACATTAACAATTTTAGAACAAAGTATAATTTGCACAGTTTGATCTGATATGATAATCGATGGTTAAATTTAGTCAGTGCGATTTGCAGCAATGATTTTTTTTTAGTTAGTTGTTCAGAACAAAAGTGGATGTTACTTGTTCAGATGACATTTTCCGGTGAAAATTCTTATGTTTGTCACACTTCCAAAAATAATAATCTGTGATTCTGAATGCCAGGATCCACACCGGCGCGGTGAATGATTCATACATGCTGTGCCGTGCCAAGGTACAACTCATGTAAAGTTGATAATTCTGTAAATGACTGCAATTGCAGATTTCAAACAGAGATGGCGACAAACAGGAAAAACTACAGACTGCAGCTTTATTTAATTTATTTGAGTTGTATAATGTATGTTTTTATGTATTCAGTCTGCTAGTTTTTCATTAGTTCAGAAGAACATTGTTAAATTATTGGTAATTTTATTATTATTTACACATATAACACTGGGGTCTCTGCGACCCTAAACATAAATAAAATCTAGTCAATCAGAACAGAATAATTGACTGACAAAACAGTTGCGAAAAAGGAAGGTTCAGTTCAGTTCACACATTTTAAAATGAACTAGTTCAGTTCATAGTTCATACTTCAAAAAATTAACTAGTTCATTCATAGTTCTTTTTTGCCATATGTTGCAAGCTTTTTTTATTATTATTATTATTATTGCCACAGCCCATATAATACACAGACAACAATTATTTTATCGATGGGCAAAGCTTGCACAGAAATGTAAGATTTTTCCCATCCTCACTGACCTCATCTCGTCCGTTTAAAATAATGATCATACGACGCCTCCTCGCTCGCTGCTTTGTCGACGGCGGCCGCGGCGCAACACTGGTGTCTTGTGTTGCCAGATTGGGTGTTTTTCGCTACATATTAAGGCCCGCTTACGTGTGTTTTAGCCGGGTTTTTGCCTGGAAGGCTCTAGAGAAATCTGGCACTCTAAAATGAACACGTTTACAGTAACGCTCATCAGGCAGTAATACAGTACGTTCAGTTCACGTTCGCCCAAAAATATGAACACGTTCATGAACTATCACAACACTGACGGGTACTAATCAACACAGTGAAGTAACCTATGAAGCACTAAATCACTGCCCTTGAGGGTGTTCCACAACACACACTCACACACACACACACACACACACTAAACTAATGGCACTCAGTCGCCTCACTGAGGTTCATTAAGCTGATTTCCTTTGAGGGCTGTCCTACATTTGTCTGAGAAGCTCCAACTTCTTCTCTGTGATCAAACAGACAGATAACTGTCAGAGCCGGAGAGATCAGGACATTTGAACAATAGCGCCCGCCCCCTACCAGCCCTGAATTGTTACCGCTTGCTTTCCTAACCTCTGCCCTTCTCTTCAGGCTTGTGTAATGCTGAAAGGCCTGTGCCATCTCTCAGTCCGCTATATCATCCTGCTTCAGAGTGTTCATAAGTGTGTCACACACTAGGTTAAAGGTGCTATTCTGTTAGGTCACGGAGATCAAGCCTAGTTGATGGGACTTTAATTAGCATGAAATGGGCATTTTATCTTTAGTTCTAACAAGTCGGACCTCTCAGGAGTCTCCTGCTCCATTTTTAAGATGTTTGCTTCAAAATGGGGTTTTATGTATAAACAAAAATTGGATTTTTGTTTTTCATTTTGTGGCTCATAATCGGCCTCATTTAGCATGTGCTGCTGAATTAACTCATTTGTCCTGGTGGTTTATTTAAGCTAGTCAAGGACCCGTGATGTTCTCCGAAATGGTAAGCTTAGTTTACACTGTGACAAAAAAATAATAAATCAGGCCAAGCACATTTGTACACAAACTTTTGTGTAAGAATGATGGTTTTGACACACAAAGCACACACATGTAGTGTAGCGCTCATTACTCTCAGGGCAAAAGGTAAGAGTTTTTTTTACGGGGTAGTTTGAGTTATGACCCTAAAATCCCCTGGCAACATCTGGAGTACATATTATGGACCAACCAGTACCGGACACAATCACAGTTTAGATGGTGTAATGAGGTCATCATTTCAACAGAACTGCTAAATTAGTCTGTCAAAATGTAAAAAAAAAACAAGGTGATCAATATCTACAGTTATATTTACAATATACTACGGCTGTGCAATTAATTGAATAATAATCACTATTGCAATTATGGCTTCGGCGATTACATAATATACAATAAAGTTTGAAACAATTAAGATTATTTTAATGTTTTTGAAAGAACTCTCATGCTGATGAATTTGATGGAAAATATAGTGAAATATCATTACAATTTAAAATTATTGTTTCCTGTTTTAATATCTGTAATTTATTCCTGTGATGGCAATGCTGAATTTTTCATCATTACTGAATCAATTACATTTCAACATCAATTATTTCATTGCATTACTTCAGTCTTCAATGTCACATGATCATTCGAAAAATCATAATATGATGTTTTGGTGCTCAAGAAACATTTATTATCATTATCAAAGATGAAAACAGTTCTTGCTGATTGTTTTCTATAAACCGTGATAGATTAAAAAGTTAGGGATAAGTAAGATTTAAAAAAGAAGGATATTAATACTTTTATTCAGAAAGGACATCAAATTAATCAATTTTTTCAAAAATGTTTAAACAAAATTTTTCTATTATAAATGCCTTTCTAATCATCAAGTAATCCATCACAGTTTCCCCAAATATAGTAACCTTCAAATGGTCTTTGTTTCCTGTTTACACTTCTGGGCTTCGGAGTCTATACAACCCCAACAATTGATTGAGAAATTGTACAAAAAATATACATTTTTAATCATACAAATAAATATATATATATATATATATATATATATATATATATATATATATATATATATAATTTTTTTTTCATCTATTCATTAATGAGTACTTTTGTACTTAAGTACTTTTGTATCCATATACCACACAATTCCTCAACTACACCATTAGCTTGCATATGAAATATTATTTTTTTTATGATACATTGCATTTATGCTCTAGTACTAGGCCTTCATTTCTGTGTAAAAAATTTCAGATTTATGCCGGATTTTTTTTTTTTAACTCATGAAGACAATATATTTAGTTTTTTTTTTTTGTCACATTTCCCATTCATTTCAATGTGGGGTCATATTGACCCTGAAGACCAGAAGTGTAAACATTTTTTCTATATACCCTCAGAACAACCGAATCAAGCCCAGTTTTTGTGTGTGTATAGATAGATAATGTATGAAAAGTCACAAAATCTTATTCCACTGAGATGAAGGGAACCTATTTTTTATTAAGTAAAAGTCGATTGGGGTCGTATAGACCCCATGACCCGATTGAGGGCTACGCACTTAACATTAATCATTATTAGAACCAATATTACATAATTGAGCACCAGTTATAATTGGTAATAACTGGGCACCAAATCGCAAAGTAATCAACGTTAATAATCATCATAGTGCAGCTCTGACAGGAACAGAATAAAACATTGTTTTAGTTGAAATCAACCACATTTGGAGGGTGTGCTGTCTCCCAGTGGAGACTTTAACCTTATGCACACAGACTCATGTAGACTCTGTGTCCACCGTGGGGGCCTAAACTGAGGTCCCCGTGAGTAAACAAGCTTATAAATCACACAGAATGAGTTTTTTTTTTTAAATGTAAAAAATGCATACAGTTTTCTGTGACGGGTAGAGTTAGTGTAAGGGTAATATACAGAATATACAGTTACAGTATAAAACCATTACATCTATGGAGAGTCACATAGTAAATCAGGCGTGTGTGTTCCTGTGGGTTTGTGGTGTGATGCTAAGGTCAGACTCATTGTGTCATGAATGAAAGGTCATGTTTGCAGCACGTGCTGCTGGAGGTTAAAACGAAAACGAATTAAAAGCAACAAAGAAAACACAATGGATGATTTTGTGAGGGAGTGATGGGGAAGAGAGTGTGAGGAAAGGTGACATTACATTACAGGGCACTGCCATCTGTACTGATAATTGCTACAGACTGGTAAAGTTTGATCACACATGCATTTTCTTTCTCTCTCACTACTACACTACACATATGAGCACATTCTGCACCTGACCCAGAACAGATGGCACCCCCTCCCTCTCCTCTTGCCCCCCTGGAGACAGTGCCAATCCAGTGAGGGGCATTTTTAAAGCTGGCATCCTTTTGTTTGGGTGGGAACTCTGCGTGTTATAAGGATTAGAACATTTCTGACGGTGCTGGCTGATAAGAATCAGAGCATGTTGTTGTGACTTTGGATTTTGTTTTAAACCCTGTCTTTAGTCTGTCTCTCAGTTTTCCATATGTCGTTCATCCTGTTACTCCACAACAAGCGCTGGTCCCTGCACAGTGCACATATAGTTGATTGACAGGCTGACACTGAAATATGCCACGGCACATTAATCTGTTGAACACAGCGGCTGTGTAACATTCCAGAGGGACACTGTTCTACCAGAGGATCCTCAAGTTAAGTGTGTGTCTGTGTGTATGTACATGTGTCATTTTAACTTCCTATACATCAAAAAATTCTGGAAA
Source organism: Hybognathus amarus (assembly GCA_030378365.1). NCBI lineage: Eukaryota > Metazoa > Chordata > Actinopteri > Cypriniformes > Leuciscidae > Hybognathus > Hybognathus amarus. The sequence goes on from JAQIUQ010002097.1 coordinate 166,393, forward strand.
AAAAAAATGCTATCATAGTATCCACAAAAATAATCGAATGAAGCGTAATCGTTTTCAACTGTGATGATGATAAAAAAAACCTTTCTTATTTATTGAGCATATTAGAATAATTTCTTATGGATCATGTGACACTAAATATTGGAGTAATGGCTGCTGAAAATCCAGTTTTTGACATTTTGTTATATTTTTTTTATTTGCTGTAATTTGTTGTGTTTATTTGTCAAATTATGGAAGATATAGTAAGGTATCCAGATTTTAATCTGCAGGAAAAAAGGAAGGGAGACAGCACATTAAAATTAATGAATATACAGACACAAGAGTGTGTTGCAATGCTGTATAATGTTGTGCTGAGAAAATACAAAAACTGTGGACCAAAAAAGCTTGTGTTTCTGATATGTGACGTTCTGTCTGAAAGGGAAGGAAAAAGTCAAATCATAAACATTAATATATGAAATGTCAGATGCATTTACACATGAGAGCATGCTATAGTATTTTCATTTTCCTATTTTATGAGCATTTTATGGCCGGTGGGTTTTGATGGTGTTTCAAAATTTGTGCTTTGTTTGAACTCAAACAAACCCTTCCACTGACTGAACTTCATAACCCTTTCTGAGACTGATTCAAACTTCAACACACATATTTAACCATACCATAAACAATCATACAGTCATATAATATGGAGCCGTCATCTTCAAGTTTATTATAGTTCAACATGGTGTCTGAGGCCAAGTACATATCAATCAGAGAGGAGTAACTTATGATTGAGGAAGAAAAAAATAGAACATACTTGTGACATAAAGGGTGAATAACGGTATGTTTTCAATTAAACATTTACCATTTCTTCATTTTCTCTCGTTATAGTGTAGTGCAGTGGTTTTCAAACTTTTAGATCCACGGACCCACAAAGATAATCATCCTCATGCGATCTCCATCCTAAAGGAAGCTACCGTATATGTTTTGTATATTATAAAGACATTGATGCTGTGCAAACTTCATATTATAAACATGTGTAAAATATTATTCAGAAAGTATTTATTTTCATTTTTTTTAAATACCACAGTACTTTATTGTTAGATGTATTATTTATTCATTTAAATTTTGCTTATTCATTTTAATCAATTCATTTATTAAATGTATTTTTAAATCAATTTAATTTGTATTTAATTTTTTTTAATGTATACATCAGATAGATTTTTAGATAGAGTTTATATTTTAATAATTTATTTAAATCAAATGTATATATTATTTATCTCAAAATGTACTGAATGTAATGTTAAAAATATATTATTTTATTTTAATCAGATTAAGTTAGTTTTTTATTAGTTATATGTAGTGGAGATATTAAAATCTTTAAAATATTTATTGTGTATGGACCTTTTTTTATTATTTTAAAGGGATAGTTCACCAAAGAATTCAAATTCTGTCATCATTTACTCACCATCAATTTGGTCCAAACCTGTATACATGTTCTGCTGAACACAAAAGAAAGTATTTTGAAGAATGTCTGTAACCAATTTTGCGGCACTATTGACTTTTTGAATTTTCATTTTTGGTTGACACTAATATTAATACAAATAATTTACAATAAAACAAATTTCAAATCAACAGATTTTTACCCGGATTCACTCTATAGCCTATCAGTGCAAAATATTAGGTTTGAAAATCTAAATAAGATACAACCAGTGATTTGTACAGTGACCAAGTCTATCAGTTTACACATGGTAGTGTGTTATTGTCTTAGCTTGAGGCTTTGTTTTTGTTTTTTTCCATAACCAGGCAGGATAAGCCATGGGCCAGATGGCACATGGTGGGGTCCCATGGTTACCTCATCCTGGGGACCAAACATCGCAGACAAGCACATACACGCACATGTTATGTAACCAAACAGTCTAGACGGTCCAGTTTATAATCGACGGTCCTCTTATTCTCTGTTTTCCTCCAAATGTCCTTTCTCCTGTGGCCTGTACTGCAGGTTCAGAATTATAATTCAATCTGTTTATGCTGGACCAGAGAAAAACGTTGATTGTGACGCATTGGTGGGCGGGGCTTTTGTCAGCTTCCAGGCCATGTGACTGAAGTTAGTAAACAACCAGTTTTTCAGTCCAGCAGGATATTAGACCCACAAGTCACGATGCCCTCCTCACAAAAGACGCCCAATGCACCCTTCGCACGTACACACATGCACAAATAGAATAAAACACACTCGCACTTGAAGTCTGCCACGCTGCAGCTGCTCCAGTTTCCATGGTAACGTGTAGAACAATGAGGTAAGAAGCTGCGGGGGCCAGTCTGAGTGTGCGCAGCGCACGCTTTCATATCCACTCGCGTCGAGAGTGTGTGCCCGCGTTTGTTTTTGTGTATGAGTGCATGTGGATGTGCCCTGGTGATTTCAAAATCGAGAGAGAGAGAGAATTACGAGGGGAGATACTCGCTCTCCTTTGTGAGAGAGGGCCTGGTCAACCAGATCTCTCTTCATAGCGAGGCAGATGGAGGGAGAAAGGCTTGATGAATGAAAAACAGGAAATGTTGAATAGAAAAGAGGGGAAAAGGCCCCAAACATGCAGAAAAACAAGGTTTGTATGGAAATCAATTATATATATTAGATTTGATTCAAATTTCTTCAATTTAAGTTTACAGTAGGCTACCAGTACACACGTCTGGTTTACTGTGGGAACTCTCTGATGTAATGTTTTTTTTTTTAACTATATTCCCCTTACACAAACCCAACCCTTAAACTTACCCCTCACAGAATACTTTCTGCATTTTTATATTTAAAAAAAAAACTAATTCTGTTTGATCTATAAGAATGTTTTCTTGTGGAAACCTCAATTTAGGTCCCCACAGTGACACAAGTTCCCATGAGTCTGTGTATTCTGGTTGAAGTCCTCACTGGGATTGAAACATGTACACACATACACGCACATATATATATATATATATATATATATATATTGTACACACACACATACAAAGCGTGATCCAAGAGAAAAACTACACTTGGACAACTCTTCGTTACGCTCCAAATGAGTGACATGGGTATTTTTATTTGACAATATGATTTAACTGTGGTTTATTGCTTTCAAAATCATAATCCCCTTGAAAGTCATAACTTAACAAGTTTTTTCAGGGCTGTTTGAAATATGGATGTCGCCGCCCACAGAGGGGCTTCAAGCATGTCTGAAATGCAGTTTAGCGTATAGTTTCTCAATACCTGACAAGACTCAAACCCCACTAGCGGCAGTACAGAAGCACTCATCCTTTGACAACAAGCTCTTTTTGTTTTCAAAATGTCTATTTATTTGTCAAAATGAGGTATTTCAAAGTGCCGTGAGTCGCAGCACTCAATGTACATTATAGAAAAGGAAAAAACACTTTTTTCCCAATGACCCAGTTCTATGAACCCAATACTTACAAATATATAAACAAAGAAAGAGAAAGACAGTAAAGTATAGAAACCTTATAAATGGAGATAGAAAGAATTTTCTGTACAAAAGAAATCAAGGTAGAAAAAAGGATAAAAACAGGATAAAGTGATATCTACTCAGAACTCATTTTCATACGAAAATATAAGTATCAAATTTAGTATGTATCAGAAGCACACTAAAGCATAAATGTAGGAATTAGTAAAACATATCATAACAAAAAGATTATACGAACAAAAGAATCCAAAAACAAAACAATGTGTCCTTATATTACAAAATCCTCAAAAATTGAGGTCTTACAGTACTTGTTAAAGGTATATAAACTTCCAGTCTAGTTATTGGCAGCTTTTGACATCTTTATAAAAAAAAAACAAAAGACAATAATCGTATACAAAAACAAGGCAGACTGAGTGTATGTTCTTTTAAAATCTAATCTATTTACAAAAGTGTCTGACATCAAGGTGCGCAGAGGTACATCCATGAGATCTAGCACCAGTGAGGTGGGAGAGATTATAGCCATTCGAAGTGTCTCGTGTCATTTGCTTTGTGTCCGTTTTGCAGGAAGAATGCAAAGTTCATTCGACCCAATCGCGTATTGAAGACTGTGTTCATAAGGGTCTTGTCATTGAGGGGAAGTTGGGTTTACCGGTAAGCACCTTCCCTCATCGCTGTAGCGTGATTGGGTGACAAAGTAAACCTGAAACATTCTTGACGTCAAAAAATGTGCAAAAAAGTGTCAGCAGTGAGTGTCCCTAGAATTCATTTTGGGCCGTAAGCCTTAGTGCTTTGTCGTTCGTCATTTGACGCCGACCATTAGCCGTAAGGCATTCGGCCAATGAGCGTTAAGATTTTAGCGAGTCCTGGCTTGCTCGAAGCCTGCGGAGGAGCTGTTGTCGTCGGGCCTGCAATCTGTCTTTCTCCTGCTGGAGTCGGAGCTCCTGCGCCTCAAGGGAACTGACGTACTCGGTGGCCTTCTTAAGAATGACCACCTTCGCCGCCTTGTCGTTGCGTGCCAGCTCAGGTACATGGTCGCGCAGAGTGAGGAAGCTAGAGCGCAGGTCGCTTGCGCCGCTGGCGCTCCAAGATGTTGTGGTTGCGCCGCCGTTCGCTGTCCTCCGAGTCGGAACATGCGGGCTGCTGGAATTGGCTCTTCCTCATGCGCTGGCCTGGTACACTGTTAGTAGGGGAGTTTGGGGAATAGCTCTGGTTCTTGCCAGTGCGTAGAGTTATAGTGCTGTTGTCGGATCGGAGTTTCTTGCTCGGGAGCGCTGGGTACATCTTGCTGGTCGGAGTAAGGGGATGGGGCTGCGTAGTTATGCTGTTGCTGGTGGATAGAGGCTGTTGCCGTCCTCTTCAGAATGAGTTCCTGTGGAGCTTTGCTCACCCCTGAGCCAAGCCGCCCTCCCTGTGGACGCCTGAGAGTTTGAGACGGCGGACAGGCCAGTGCCGTTCATCTTGCTGGTGATGGAGCGCCTTTTCTCGACTCGTGACGACGTCATTGATCTCCTCCTCTTCTTCGTCATCCTCATTATCTTTCATCGTCGTCATCATCGTTCATCTTCATCATCGTCTAAAGGAAGAGAAGGAGATTTAGGTTAGCAGGTTTGTTGTGCAACCATTCCTCTGGAGGTACACAGGTATGAACAAGCGCTCTTAACGGAACATGCCTGTGTTTTCTCTGGGTGTGTGCACAAGTTAATGTCTTTGTGTGGGCAGATGAGACAATTGCTCAATGCAATCATCTGAACACGCTCTGTCAAACACAGAGGAGCTGGTTTCTCCCCAGACTGGACCACCTTGGATTTGACTTTCTGCTTTAACACACACCCTCTATTTACGGCGTCTAATAAGGGGGTTTGCAAGTACATGGGCATTTCGTCATGTTTTCTTTCAAAAAGCTGTTTTGCTGTCAAGTTGGTGCCTTTTGGTGACACATTTCAAGTTACTGTAAGCTTAAATGCCAAAACGTCCTCAGTGTGATGCCCGAAAGCTATGTTTATGAGATAATGGACGTGATTATCAGCTAAGCCGCACATGAAGACTGTTTGGCATTTACTGGAGCCCACAGCCTCTCACTTCAAAAGCTCCCTACAGGAAACGTCTGCCAGCGTTAAGGAGAGACCAAACCAGGCAATTTAGTTAGTCTCCAACAGAACGCAGACAGTCAGTGCGTTCCCTTTTCCACTGCTTCTGCCGCGAAAAAGGGATAACAGCACGGGCGGGAAAAACGTAGCATTGTAATCGTGTGGTCCAATTATTCGCGGGCTTTGCCGAGTAACATTGATCTGATGGAGTCTTAAGCCGCTGCCCTGGAGAAGAGCCAAGCAGACAGGCTGGAGGAAAGACTCTGCTTGTTCAAAGCCGTCACCCTGTAAAGAGAGATGACCCATCATCTCTTTTTTCCTTCCTCGCCTTCTTTTTTCCTTGTGATTATCATTCACTGGCACCTCCCTGGAAGATTCTCTGCCTGCCAAAGCTTAGCCCAAATGGGTAGGAAGGGGGGGTTGTCTTTCTCGTAGATGCATATGCATGCCTCCTTTATAACATGCTGGTGCCCAGTGCCAGCTCTTATTCTCTCACCCACGTGTGATTGTCGTTTGGGATTTGCATTTGAAACAAGTCCTCATTTAGAGGGGAAGCGACTTATTGGGGGCACCTGAATTTAGGGGCTTGGCTTTATATGAAATCTGCCCTCCGCTCACACACCCCAAACATCGGAGCATGTGGTTTTATATCATTAAGAGCTCTCAATCGAAAAATAAAAAGTAATACTTGTTGTTTTAACAATTTTGCATGTCATAAGAAACCAAATCCAATGACCTAATACATTCCCATGGATTAATGGACGGCAAATAAGGACATGTTTTCCAATTTAATATGGCTCTAGAGATGCTATTCTTGATGTTAAACCTTTAACCAAAGAGCTATTCAGCCAGATGGCTAACATCATGGACAAAATCAAATATTACCGCCATCTACTGGGTATGCAGATCAAGTAGCCTATTACATAAACTCCCCATCACCGCCCACTACTACTACTACTATTGAGTGTGTGTGCGCGCGCGCTTGTGTGAAAGACACTCTGGAATGCCACACACTAATCCGATGCAGGGTCTTGTCATATGATCTTCAACAATTACCTCAATTACCACTTACAAACTAGGTCAAACTATAGACTGCCAAACTTTTTAGCAGCATCAGCACCATCATAATTATTAATAATGTTTTTTATTAACTATCTATCGTTACAATAACAGCATGTAAGGAGATGCTTACCAGAGTCGCTTGGAGTCTCCTCTGCACTGACTGGAGGCAGTTGTTGGCTCCTCAGCTGTGTCACACTTTGGCTGCTGCTGCTGCTCCCGTTTCTTTTGTTGACTGGATAAGGGAAAACTACGGTAGGGTCCACACACTCTGGTATAGAGTGGCTCATTTCAGGCGGCTTGACTGTCGTGTCTTTACCGGCTTCAGTACCGGTAGTAGCAGAGGCGGCTTTCCCCAGTTTCTCATTCACCACCCGCTCCAATTTCTCACGTGCCGAGAAGCCGCTCCACATACAGTCCTGAATGATGATGGAATTGTCTGTAGTATCCAAAACTGAGCCGAAGAGGTCTCCGTCAGGCGCCCCCCAAATGTCGTCTTCTGGTAAGAGCAGAAGCTCGGAAGCCCAGTCCAACGGGTCTGTTAATCCAAAGCCCATCAGTGAGCAATCCTCAGCCACCGCACCCAGCTCCCCAGATCCCCTGGGAAGCGCTGCCCGGCTCGGGGACAGAGGAGGAGTGGGCAGCAGCTCGAATTTCTTCCAGATGTCCTCTCCAGGCGGTGCAGCGTCTGGTCTGCAGAAGTAGAAGTCATCCTCGTCCGGGTAGAAACACGGCTGCAAGGAGTCAAACTCCAAATCAGAGTTCATTGTTTTAGCTGGCATTCTCCCTGTGAAAGACACAAACCGATGAGTTGGAATCACCACAGCTTTTAAAATAATTTGCCTTTGTCCCAACTTAGGCACTGGGAGGTAAAAGGGGAAAATGGCAAACACAACATCTTTTCATTAAAGACTCTCATTCTGCTGTCTATTAGGTGTTATCTTCACCATCCTTGCTGCGTGGACATTTTAATTAGCTCATTTAAAGTTTGATCTGTAATTGCTGCATAAAGCACAAACTCTTAATAGAAGTGCACACGAAAATTTGTGATCATTATTATTATTGTTATGATTAGGCTATCATCACCATTCATCATTATTAATATAATTAAAATAATTATTATTAATAATAATAACAATGTTAGAAATTCTAAAATGTGTCCTTTGTCCTAACGAAGACATTTGGAGGTATTGTAAGGTGCAAAAAGTGACTATTCAGACGCTAATTATTAAAAATGTATTTTAAGTGTCCTCTCTGCATTGTTTATTCTGATAGCTTTCATTAACTCGCTAAACTTTGGACTGTTATTGTAGCACGAGACACAAACTCCTTTAACAAGTCGTGCAGAAAGGTAAATAACTCTGAAATCAATATTCGCGTAAATGAAACCAGCTAGTTGATACTAAAAGACCTGTGCGCCTTACCTCTGAGTGTATCGTGTCCCTTCTTGATCGCAGTCACTGTGCCTCCCGTTTGGAGTCGCACATCTACCGCGGCCACTGAAGACTGTTCTGTCGCTTCTGTATTTCGGACTGTGAAGTATTCTCGCTGCTGGCGTTTAGGAGATGTATTGGTTCCCTCCAAGTGGGCGGAGCTCTGGGCGAGGTATTTGCGTTTGTGTGGGACATTTGCTGTATGATTTTCTTTCGAAGGGGCATTGTTTTGGTCTGCCTAAGGTGTATAATTATATAATAATCAGTGAATAGCGCTCTCAGAAATAAAAGTCATCATCATGTTCAAAATACGTACCCTGCTATGGCTTCTATGCAACGCAGAAGCAGATGTTGGACATAATGTTAGATCTCAGTCACCGTCCACTTTCATTGTGTGGGAAAAGCAATGAAAGTAGCCTAAACGGCGACAGAGACTGTCAGTCCTAATATTCTTCCAAATATTTTGTGTTTTCGTACGACATGGTGGGTAAATGGTGGTAGATTTTTTTTTATTCGGATGAATTGTCCTTTTAAAAGGCTTGCAGCAGATTTAAATTTTAACGTACATTTATTTGACTGAAAGAAATGTGATTGAACGGGTTTGATTTTTGCTCTACCGTGTAATCTGTCTTTATTCAGATAATAATTTGTGCACTATAAGCATTCAAACATGATGAAGTGTGTTGTGAATGAATTAGAGCGAGTCAGCAGCATCTCTTCTCATTGTTCAGGTCAGTGAGGTAACGGCCGATCCGCATAACATCATCAGTGTGACTGTCGACTCATGTCTGCCGCCATGTGGACGAGGTATGTTTTGTGTCGCTGCTCACCCACAAAAATTCTTATCAGCCCTCAACATGAAAGCTTTATTGTAGAGATTGTGATAATTGAATTTTATAGCGGTCGTGTGTACAATTGGCTGGGCATGATGGGGACTGAAGTAGGATATTCTATTAGCCTGTGTAGCCTAACTGTTCATTCGTTTGAACCCATGGCGTTATCTATCAGACTCTTTAAAGGGGAGTTTAGAAGAAAACTGGGGAAATAAAGCTAGTTGTCACTCCTTTTGAATCAATTCGAGTCTTTGTCTCATATATAGGGTATATATATATATTTTTTTATTGACTTTTAATCATATCAAACTTACCGAAATGTAATAACATAGATCAATGTCACATTTAGGCTAAGTTACCCAAGGAAAGACTTAAAAAAATGCTATAGAGAGGAGTATTTTGCTAAATATGATAACTGTATTACATATGTATTACCTATAGCCTATCATTCAAATATTAACGTTGTTCTAAAAACGCATCATGTTTAATTTGAGATGTTATTTTTAACCTTTTATAGTACCAGCTGATAGGGCTCTGTATGTGCAGCATTAGTTGAGATATCTATTTTTGGAGAAAAATTAACAGAACACATTGTATTTCTGTGTTTTTTTCTTTGCACAACACAGTTGTTGCACAACATGTTTATTTGTGCTTTATAAATTAATGAAAGGAAGGATGAAATGAATACTGTACCTAATATTTATCCAAAAGGAATCAATAATTGAATCAAGATCAAATCAATCACAAGAATCGAACTGAAATTGTGAAATTGTGTCAAGCAATAATAAAATCAGTAGCATTCCAGTCATTGTACCATGTAAACATTGTGTTGTCACTAAACTTAATCAAATTCTGTTTAGTTACCAAATGTTTTGACAATCACAATACACTTATTGTGATGCAAGTTTTTATTTTATTTTTATTTTATTTTTTACACCTCCCCTAATCCCAATCCACCCATTGTTACATTTTCACTGTTTAGGGGGAAAAATCTATGTAAATCCATATTTAAGGCCATATTGCCCAGCCCTAATATATTAATATATATTTACTTAAAATCAATCTGCAGATGACAAAGAAATTGTTAGAACAAGTTTTAACAATGTCTTCAAGGTAAAGCTCCAAAATAATCCCATTAAGAGAAACATTCACTTGATTTTTAATGAGTCTTCTTGAGTTAATGAATGCTATCAGCAATAAACAATGTAGAGAGGACACTTTAAAGACAAAGGCATATACGCACTTAGTGTCTTTAAATGTTAGAACTTAGCAATATATATATATATATATATATATATATATATATATATATATATATATATATATATATATATATATGTGTATATATATATATATGAATATGAAAAAAAAAAAAAAATATATATATATATATATATATATATATATATATATACTATTTCCAATACATAAATCCATATTTAAGGCCATATTGCCAAGCCCTAATATATTTATATACATGCACACACACGCACGCACACACACACACACACACGTGTATATATACACATATATATATATATATGCGCGCGCGCGCGCGCGCGCGCATGCACGTACGTACGTATATGTATATATATGTATATATATTATTTTGTTGTAATGTATTGCTATGTTCTCTTAAAGACACTGAGTCATATATACCTTTGTCTTTAAAGTGTCCTCTCTACATTGTTTATTGTAATAGCATTCATTAACTCGAGAAGACTTGATTAAAAATCAAGTGAATGTTTCTCCTACTGGGTTTATTTTCAGGAGCTTTACCTTTAAAGACGTTGTAACTCATTTTCATCAACTTGGCATTTGTAAAAACAAATAGTCCTAAGAATATTGGTTAAAATCATCCATATATAGTTCAATATAAATGTCAAAGCCTATTCAAATATAATAATGTTGGAATTTGAGGACGGAATCCAAAAAACTGATCCCAGACTTCTGTGGACTATATGTTTAAAAACAAGCTATAAAACTCCTAGAAAAATGCATTTGTGAAATTAAGCTTGACTCAAAGTCTTTTGAGAGACCTTTGTGATCCCTTCCCCTTGTGATATAGCCATGGTTTCCTTTACTATACTGCGAAGACTTGTGCACCACTTGCTTCTCTTGTGAAAACCGTTTGCTGTGGGAACTCAGCGAGAGAAAGACAAGAGACCAAGAGAGGGTTTGGGATTTGAAGCGCTCCTCCAGAGCCCAATCTCAATGACCTCAGCTCAGGAAGAGCTTCCTGTGTGAAAGTGAGGGGAGTGAGAAGCTGTATACTTTTGTCACAAAGTGAATGTTTGGTACGGTCAGTCAGCGTTTAATATGACTTTATTGCCTCAATCAGATTTGCATTTTTTTTCATATTATAAATTTGCAAGTAAAAACATCAAGGTGATTCACAAATTAGTTTTCTATCAGTATAAGTGGTTTGTGATAATGGCTTCATATTTGGCTCTATATTCTATTATTCCATTCCAAATTAGCAGTTTAATATCTGCCCATTAAAACATGTGAAATTGCCAATGTTACATACTTGCCAAGATGTCTGTGTGTGCATTCATCCAGCTCAGTCTCATGTTGTCCTGTCTTACTGAAGCAGTGGGTGGAGTAGAGTATGGATGGTTAAGCAGATTGGGCCAGTTTGGATAAAACATTCATATTTAGAGAAAATACAAAAGCAAAGCGTAAAGCCTCAATGACAACACGGCGGTAGACAATGAGCGCATGCAGGCCAGGACATCAATAGTGCGCACGATCGGAAGTCAGGCTCGGCGCCTGCTCCTCAGCTCTGGTATGCAGTTTGCACAAAATGTGCAAGTTTGGTGTCCAGAAGTACATTTGACCTAGTTTTGTGTTCCTTGGACAAGTTAATGCTCTTTAAACACTCACACTAACGGCTATACCTTTTCTCTATATTGCAAACTGAAGTGATTTTCTTTTAATACAATTATTTTTCCCTTTACGTCTCCCACCTTTGTGTAGATTTTGTAATTTTTATTTTTTTTCTCTCATTGAACACATGCATTCAGAACGTCTGTAGACATTGCTCTAGAGCCTGTCCTTTAATCAGCAGACTTGTCAATCACAGCAGATTCCACAGTGGCATAATTCCTTAACAAATGACAGATAAATTATACTTTGTTTCTGTTGGGTGGAATTCAATTAGTAACCTTCCACCCTCTTACCCAACACAGTAAAAGTGCCTTCGGTAAACCCTTTAGAGTGATGGTTTAGCCTGAAATGGAAATTCTGTCATCATTTACTCATCCTCTTGTTGTTCTAAACATGACATTCTGCTGTGGATCACAAAAGGTACATTTTTATTCTTGGACATCGTTTTCGATGAAATGAAAGTGAACTGAGGCTGTCAAGCTACTTTTTGAAGCTGATGACTAGGGTTGGGTATCGAGAATCGAGTATTCGATTGAAACCGGGACTAACTTTTCGTTTTTCCCGGAATCGCTCAAAAGTTAAAATTTCGAATTCCTAATTTCGATATTCACAGTCCGCGACCGGAAGAAGAAACCGCTGAGCAACACCAACGAAGAAGCGTCTACCGGAACTGTTGGCATAACCGCGTCGAGTCGAACATGAGTAGCTTACGTCGGTGGTCCAAAGTGTGGCTTCACTTTTCTAAAAATAACGAAATCTCGGCAAAATGCAAAATTTGTGACAAAAGGAGTATTTGTGACAGAAGGAATATTTCCTTCAGAAAGATCGTTGGTTAGCAAGGTTAGCTAAACTTTTTTGACCCTGCCTCTTAAAAGAATTCGGAATCGAGAATCGTTCAGAACCGGAATTGAAAACAAAGTATCGGAATCGGAATCAGAATCGTTCAAATTCAAACGATACCCAACCCTACTGATGACTCTACAGAGATTGTCCTCTTGTGTTCAGGTAAAGTAAGACAGTCTTTCAGATTTGAGGAAATTGACCATTTTCATTATTAAAGGGAAACCTCATACCTGCAGGGATGAGTATTGGGTCCCAGTGTGATGAGGTCAAAGTGGATTTTTTCAGATCTACTTTGTTAGACCTGTAATGAAGGTATAGGTGAAGGGGATAAAAGTGGGAGATATCAAGGCATGCTTCCTTCCCTCTGTCATCATATATCTTTTCATTCTTTACCATTAGCTATTTGGCAGAGGTGTGCTTATGAGTCAGTTGGATGCAAGTGCAAGTTTGAGCAAATGCTAAAGGAATTTAGTCGATTAGATCGCATCCAAGATACTTGAAATGTTTCCTGTATCATGAGCGTTCTAATTATTTGACTAGACGATATGTCTGTCTGTCTATCGTTCTATCATTGAATCTTTAATTCTATCATCTATCTATCCATTCTATTTATTGATAATTTAATCAAGTATCTGTTTAACCTTCAAGCTTTTAAAGCTATTTTAAACTGTCAAACAAGGCTTTGTGAACCCAAAGTTTTTAAGGACCAGACTGATCTCATGATATGAGATTCGTATTTCCATTTTTGGTGTGCTATCAACACTCATAATCGCTTTTCAGGGTGTTTATGAATGCAATTGACTTAACGTTACATTACTGTAAACATAAATATATGATCTACCCCAACCCCGTCCCTAAACCTACCAGTCACTGGTGTTAATAAGATTTATGAGTCTTCCTCAGGGAAAAAAATATCGCTCTCCAGATGTAGATCTACATTTTGCTTTGTTTCGCCCTGACATTTAACGGCGTGTACATAGTCGCGTAATCACTCGGACATTTAATGGCGTAGACATACACGCATACACGCGATAGCTGAAATGCATATACCGGTAGATAACTCGACACTTGACTTGAAAGTGGCGTGTATGTTTACGCAAAAGTCCTCATGCCATGTTGCAATGACAAACTTTCTTATTTTACAATTTTTTTCCTTTCAAATACTATAAATGATTCATAATAGAATGGCATTTCAAATCAAATCTGACTGTACACTCACCGGCCACTTTATTAGGTACCCCATGCTAGTAATCGGGTTGGACCCCCTTTTGCCTTCAGAACTGCCCCAATTCTTCGTGGCATAGATTCAACAAGGTGCTGGAAGCATTCCTCAGGGAGTTTGGTCCATATTGACATGATGGCATCACACAGTTGCCGCAGATTCGTCGGCTGCACATCCATGATGCGAATCTCCCGTTCCACCACATCCCAAAGATGCTCTATTGGATTGAGATCTGGTGACTGTGGAGGCCATTTGAGTACAGCGAACTCATTGTCATGTTCAAGAAACCAGTCTGAGATGATTCCAGCTTTATGACATGGCGCATTATCCTGCATGAAAGTAGCCATCAGAAGTTGGGTACATTGTGGTCATAAAGGGATGGACATGGTCAGCAACAATACTCAGGTAGGCTGTGGCGTTGCAACGATGCTCAATTGGTACCAAGGGGCCCAAAGAGTGCCAAGAAAATATTTCCCACACCATGACACCACCACCACCAGCCTGAACCGTTGATACAAGGCAGGATGGATCCATGCTTTCATGTTGTAGACGCCAAATTCTGACCCTACCATCCGAATGTCGCAGCAGAAATCGAGACTCATCAGACCAGGCAACGTTTTTCCAATCTTCTATTGTCCAATTTCGATGAGCTTGTGCAAATTGTAGCCTCAGTTTCCTGTTCTTAGCTGAAAGGAGTGGCACCCGGTGTGGTCTTCTGCTGCTGTAGCCCATCTGCCTCAAAGTTCGACGTACTGTGCGTTCAGAGATGCTCTTCTGCCCACCTTGGTTGTAAACGGGTGGTTATTTGAGTCACTGTTGCCCTTCTATCAGCTCGAACCAGTCTGGCCATTCTCCTCTGACCTCTGGCATCAACAAGGCATTTCCGCCCACAGAACTGCCGCTCACTGGATGTTTTTTCTTTTTCGGACCATTCTCTGTAAACCCTAGAGATGGTTGTGCGTGAAAATCCCAGTAGATTAGCAGTTTCTGAAATACTCAGACCAGCCCTTCTGGCACCAACAATCATGCCACGTTCAAAGTCACTCAAATCACCTTTCTTCCCCATACTGATGCTCGGTTTGAACTGCAGGAGATTGTCTTGACCATGTCTACATGCCTAAATGCACTGAGTTGCCGCCATGTGATTGGCTGCTTAGAAATTAAGTGTTAACGAGCAGTTGGACAGGTGTACCTAATAAAGTGGCCGGTGAGTGTATTTCTCTTGATGTCTAATGTCTATTTACTAGTAGGGGTGTGTGTCTTTTTAGAGTGTTTATGTTACTACATATGGTGTGTGCTTTTGTTTGATTTCCCCGCTGGTTGAAGTGGACAGAGATAAAAGATAGAGCTAAAGAATACATCAGCCCTTCTTAGTTTAGGGAAATTCCGCATGGCTGACTGAAATAGTAACCAGAATCTTCATTTTACATCTCGGCTGCACTTTTCCTGTCTTTACCACAACATCAGCTGAGAACTCCATCTTTTGCTGCTTTCTTTCTTTCTTTCTTTCTTTCTTTCTTTCTTTCTTTCTTTCTTTCTTTCTTTCTTTCTTTCTTTCTTTCTTTCTTTCTTTCTTTCTTTCTTTCTTTCTTTCTTTCTTTCTTTCTTTCTTTCTTTCTTTCTTTCTTTCTTTCTTTCTTTCTTTCTTTCTTTCTTTCTTTCTTTCTTTCTTTCTTTCTTTCTTTCTTTCTTTCTTTCTTTCTTTCTTTCTTTCTTTCTTTCTTTCTTTCTTTCTTTCTTTCTTTCTTTCTTTCTTTCTTTCTTTCTTTCTTTCTTTCTTTCTTTCTTTCTTTCTTTCTTTCTTTCTTTCTTTCTTTCTTTCTTTCTTTCTTTCTTTCTTTCTTTCTTTCTTTCTTTCTTTCTTTCTTTCTTTCTTTCTTTCTTTCTTTCTTTCTTTCTTTCTTTCTTTCTTTCTTTCTTTCTTTCTTTCTTTCTTTCTTTCTTTCTTTCTTTCTTCTTTCTTTCTTTCAGCCTTTTTTTCTCACCACTGCTCAGATTCTTCAAGCCATTGTCCAAACAACAATTGAAGACAGGCTTGCAACAAGCATGTAACCTAAATGACCCAGTGGCACCAGGCTCTCATCATGCTCCCGTTGGTATTTCCACTGGTCACGCTGCCTTACATTTGAAACTGCAGGTAGAGCTGACGAGTGTGTGATTGGCCGTGTAAAAGCTCATTGGTTTGTTTGCACTGTGCTTGGTTTTTCACACTGTATCGCACAGTTTGAGAATGATTTATTACCGCAGAGGCCTGTTTGAACAGACATTTTCATCCCAGATGAGACTTTGATGAACCCCCAGCTAGTTTATTTAAGCGGAGACAGAAATATTTTGTGGAGGAGGTGCAAGACCACCACTCACTTCATTCCGTTTGAGTTTGAGATACCCTCGGTTTACGTCTCTTTAGAGATGGGAATATTCCAGTTTAACTATAAATTCAATGGCATTCAGCATTTAATTTAGCATTCAACATTGATGGAGTGTTCAATCTGTATTGTTTTCAAAAATGGAATAAAATACAACATATAAAACTTTTAAGGATATTTTTGAATTGCATTCATTCTAAAAAAGCCCCTTTCACACAGAGATTCCGGAAAATTCCTGCATTTGTCCCGGGATTGTTTGATTTCGGTACATTCACAATGCCAGTGATTTGCCGGATCTGTGAGTGCGTTCACACACAACCCATAAAGATCCCTGAAAGACACATGACGTCAGGATGAGATGTGTAACGTACACATCGGAAAACATGTACACGCGCATACCGTTCCAGCTGGTGAACGATGTCAGCTTCAGCACGGATAGTGAGGAGCTTCTGATCTCTGCTTCGTTCCAGTTTGCAGACATTTGTTTGTCCTTTCTTTGTTGATGACAAACATTCTTCTAAGAGCAACAGAGTCGCGCGATGGCACGAGCATCATCACTACGACACACCCCTTACGGCATTGGTCCTGGCTTTTGTTCACACAGCGCGCGTTCCGGGACTGATTCCGGCAATGTAACTAGGTCCCCAACCCGTTATCGATGCCGGTATCAATCCCGGGTCGTGTTTGCGTTCACACAGAAAGCGTTCTGGCAATTTCCCGGGATCACCGCGCTGTTTGAAAGGGGCTCAGTTGTAACCATGTTGCCCCAGATGTGTCCGAGAACATGCAGGTGGAGGAAGCATCTCACAGCAAGAACTGGCAAATCTTTGTTCATGATTTACTGTAAAGTCTCTATATCCCCTTTCACACAGCACGTCTGATCCCGGGAAATTGCCAGAACGTCTTCCGTGTGAACTCAAACACGACTCTAGCCTGAGAAATCTAGACGCATCCTAGCGGCAGCAAAAATTATTTTGCTGCAAAGTGTGGTCTAGCAACTCTACGTTGACTTTCGAAGTGGAAAATCCAAACTCTGGTCTGGCCAATCACATTCGTGTATAGAGTTGGTGGGCGGGCTTAACACAATGACGGCAGAGTTGTGACAGTCTTTCGATTCGGCTTTGGCCGCGACTCAGATGACTTTGAATTAAGAACGTAACTTAAGTCATTATAAAAAGGAAGATGTGTTCAGAGTTTTGACGACCAGATAAGGCAAAAGTTTAATCAACTTGCTCCGCTGGAGGGAAAATCATGGGGAAAATGCATGGGACTCACTCAGCCGCAGCCATCATCGCTCTGGTTGGTTAGCGCTATCCTATGGCGTGCAGAGGGATATTGAAAGACAACCTTTTATCCCGCCCCCGGATTGATACATGTTTTCGACACGTACGTTACACGTCTCATCCTGACGTCATGTGTCTTTCCTGGATCTTTACAGGTTGTGTATGAACACACTCACAGATCCCGGGAAATCACTGGCAGTGTGAATGAACCGAAATCAAACAATCCCGGAACAAATGCCAGGTCACATTATCCGTGTATTTTCCGGAATCTCTGTGTGAAAGGGGCTCTGGTTTGTCACTGAAAGGATGATAAGCTATCCATCCTGTCTCCCTGTAGAAGTGTAGGCGTCTTACATTACAGACATTGCAGTTTATTACTCTGGCCACATCTGCAATCCTCATGCCTCTCTGCAGCAGGACTATAGTATGTATAGTCATGTGATCAGGTACGCATGGGCATCTTTCTCCATGGCCCCGTTGCACCAGCACTGCGTAAGTTACAGCTTAGCATAGTTTTGAGATGAAGAGGATCTGTTACAACTTTCGCACTACTAAATATTTTTGCGTTCCACCATTAAACTTAGTTGAAGCGTAACTCTACGTATAAACTAAATATTTACTGAGGCCTCCGATCAGGAGTAACGATTGAAATAAAATAGCAGACTAAGCACTTATATGTTACCTGACAGACTTTAAGTGTTTAAATATCAATATGTATTTACTGATATTTATTCATTTTGTTTAAATATAGTTTCTGAATGTTATTTACATAAAACTCTTATTATGTTATATAGACTTGTTTTGAGGCAAACGTGAGGCAAAAGAAGTTAGAATGAACGATAAACTGAAATTCACAGCATTTCAACAGCTTCTGCCATATTGAATCTGTCATATTATGTGACTACGCATTACTTTACGGAGATCTTACAAACTACTAGTTACGATCTGCCTTAAGAACAAATGACGCTACTGAATAAAGTACAGAGTTAGTTACAAACTAGTTACCAAGCCTCTAATGTGAGCTTTGTTCTATTTTAAGAAAGAACTTACGGCTGGTGCAACCCTACCCTGTTGTTTTTCAGAGTCCGTAGAAAGGTCTCTTTGGTGTTGTTGTTGTTGTAACTTTGCTCTTAATTGTAGAGGTGCATGTGCAAATTTATAAAGGTTTAGCTTGAAATAGTTTGAAAAACATTGTTTAAACCCTTTCCAATTAAAGATCTGTAAAGCTTATTTGGATTTTACAAAAAAATAAAAAAATGAATCCAGGAATGTATATATACACTATATACAATTTTTATTTCACTGTTTTCTATGATATTTTACCAGTGCTTCAAAGAAAACATCAGACGGACACATGAAGTACACATAGGCAGTTTTGTTCATGTGAACATCCCCATAAATCCGCCACGTAAAAGAAACACAAATAATCCAGCATTTTTGTTTGTCACATCAATGCTGTTTCTGGTGATTTGCTGGGTTTAAATTCAAGCTCTCACTTGCCATTTGGGTACTTTTCAAGAACTAATGGGAAATGCTCAGATGTAAATCATTTGTTTACCCATTCTTACACTGAAATGTTTTGTGGATGCTTGGAGGTCGATGTCGAAACCCTCTGTAGTGTTTATCTTTGTCTGTCTTTTGAACAATCTTATCCATTTCTTTCACATTGTGAGAGTGGATCCACAAAACCAAGGCCCTTGAGTAAACCTGTCAGTCATTTTAGAAACTTGTTTGTCCAACCGCTCTGACAGTTTGAGTTATAGGTCTGGCGAAATATGTTCATTTTAAGAGGCCCTGATAGACCACAGCGGAAAGCTTTAAAGGCGGCGTGTAAACGGTGTGTGTGTAAATTTGGCCTTGGACAGGCAGGTTAATGACCCTATTGTTGCAGTCAAAAAACCATGAGGCACAATCCACTGACTCGCCATGAATCTCCTGTCAATGTTAGTTAACTTTGAAATTTGAGTCTTCAATTTCAAATTAAACCACATTTAAAAAAGCGAAATACTTAAGATTTAGGTATAACTGTTTTTTTCCCCTAGTTTTATCTGCATACCACCTTAACATTGGAATACCTTTAACCAATACCATTAAAACTATAAACACACAGTAATTCTGCACAGAAAGAGTAATAGTTCCCAAAACTGAAAACTATAATTATTTACTCACTTTCATGTTGTTCCAAACCCTCATGACTGACTTTCTTCACAAAATGTGAATTTTTAAAGCCAATCCTGCCCACTCTTTTTAGCTCACAAAGAGGAAACATTTTTGGATCTTATTTACCTTAAAAAGGCTCAAGGCTCCATTACGTTGCATGAAAAAAAAGAGTGTCCAGTACATTATTCAACTATTCTTATTTTGTGTTCAGTGAAATAAAGGAAAGTCATAGGGGATTGGAAGGCCATGAGGGTGGGTAAATGATGACAGATTTGTTCCTTTACTTTTTCCTTTATTAACTAATAGTTGGACAGACAATGCTAACAGTTACAAATGTTTGTTTTCCAAAAGATAAGACGTGTCTAGATATGAGAGGAGCCCCCCACTTATGAGTAAGTACTTTGCTTTGATGATATGGTTTAAAAGACATGGCTTCATGTCCTACGGATAAGAGGAGAAGATAAGACCTTTGGAAATAGTCACTGTGTTTACGTGCGCCATTTAAGGATGCAATAATCCAGTTTTTCTGTTTTCATAGACTCAAACAGGCTATCTCCTGCTGCGACACACTTGAACCCAATGGCTTGTTCCTAGAGGTCATGGAGGAGCAGCCCCCTTTCTTCTCTCTCTCTTTCTGTCGTATCTGAGTTTGTTTGTTTTGATCAGTGGGGGTCATTAGGAAACTAAACATTTGCCCAATCACAAAGGCAGGGATGGTTAATATGTTTCAACGCCTCCATTAGTGTGTGTCATTGTGCACACAGAGGGTCCCTCTTCTCGTACATCTCACGCTGACATACATCTCAGCACCTTAAACTGAGAAATGGAGAGAATAGGACAAAGAGGCCAAACCAGAACTGCAACACTTCCTGCCAACGTGCCCAATCTTGCCTGCATCAGATCTTATACGCTTATGGGAAGTGGGAGCGGAAAAAGAGAGAGAGAGGAGGGGAAAAAAAAACTTTAAGGGGGCGAGAGATAAGACACAGTGAGAGCTGAGCAGATTGTCCACATAGAGGAAAGTGTTATGGGTTTGGGCTGGGTAGAGTGTGAATGGGATGTAAGGGCAGGCATAAACAGGAAGATTGTGTGTGTGTGTGTGGTGGGTTATCTGGCTTTTGGGAACTCTACTCCTGTCTGGACTGACTGCCACCTTCCTGCCACCTCTGATCTCCTCTAAAAGCTTACATATCCGGCCATCATTTTAGCTCTTATAGGACTTGTGTGTGTTTGTCTGAGTGAGTGTGTCTGTGTGAAATAGAGGGAGAATAACTTGGAGCAGTTTGTAAAAACTTAATACTAAAATAATAATTAACAACCCAAACACACACAAACAAAAACAGACTTGAAAGGGACAATTACCTTATTAGACATAATCATAATACATAATCTTCAGAAATTATCTGAAATAATTTTTTTAATTCTCCAATCTCTTTAAAGACCTCCAAATCAGTATCCAATTTGTTATAAGAACTAGCATGCAGAGACAAGACATGAAAGAGAAACCAAGCGCATGAGGGCTGGGCTGGGCGCCTGTATTTTCTTGTTAATCAATTTGAAACGATTATACTAAAGCCTGAAACAACGTGTTGCAAGCTTGTATTGATGTGGCCGAAACAAAACCTCAGTACTCAATGGGCCGATAGAGTTACCATCAACTGTCTGTGCTATTAAACATGTGTTATTATCCTTGACAGTCTAACTAACTTGCTAAGCAAGATTCTCTTCAAACTGCTGTTTGTTTTGATTTTACACTCATGCACTAGGCTGATACTTTTATCTAAAGTGACCTCCATTGAATTCTGAGATCATCAGTTTATTGCTAATATGTTGCTATAGTATGCCTTGTGATAACAAAAATGCGAAGCATTCTTAAGCCCTCGATATACTCACGGCAAAGTTCTTTTTTTGTTTTTTGCTTAGGGGTAAAATGAAGTTAGAAATATGTGAGCCACAGTATGTTTCTGTACATCCAAACGCTGCATAGAGCGGCATTTAGATGAATATGCACTCTAAAAAATGCTGGGTTGTTTTAACCCAATTTTGGGTCAAATATGGACAAACTCAAACATTGGGTTAAAAATCTAAATTAAAAAATGTAACCCAATGGCTGGGTTTGTCCATATTTGACCCAAAATTGGGTTAAAACAACCCAGCATTTTTTAGAGTGTGTACACTCTAAAAAATGCTGGGTTGTTTCAACCCAAGTTTGGGTCAAATATGGACAAACCCAAATGTTGGGTTAACTTTCACTTTCAACTGTAAATTTTTTATTACATTTTTAACCCAACATTTGGGTTTGTCCATATTTGACCCAAATTTGGGTTGAAACAACCCAGCATTTTTGAGAGTGTAAATATATGCTTCATGCTTTTGGATATTCGACGTGTATACGTCTGCATGTGATCTGCAATTCAGCACTTTACGTTTATTTATGTAGCATTTTATACAATAGATTCCTATAAAACCAGAGGCTTTACAGTGTTTTTTTTTTCTGTGTCAGTGTCGCTTTCAATTATAATTAAAATTTCTAATATAAAGCAGCTCCAGTTTATTTATGTTTTACTCGCGACTGAACAAAAGAAATGAATCGGAGAAGATTTCAAAGTTCTGCAAACTTTGTTTTGGTCTGATTTTGTTCAAAATGAAGTCACACCAGTTTGTTCTTCGATTTCGTTTGAAGTATGTTGACGTGTGGTTTGTTATAAATTGCAATCTGACGTATTTTGAGATCAATGAAAATGTATTAAGTTCATATCGAGAGCTGTGACTTTAGATTGCAGATGTTGTTGAGATCTCCTCTGTAATAGATGTGAGAAAACAAGGGACTAAGTAGGTTTAAGGTTACAAGATTTAAGTAAAAGTCTCCATTTGCTCTTCAAAGGTTCGCTGAACACAAGCACAATAGAGGCTGAAGAAATGAGCCGGTTTTGTGAGTGTTTTGTGTAAGTTAAAGATTAAACACTTGCTTGTTTGTCTCTCATTCATTCGAGCACATAAGATGTGATAGAACAAGACTGACTAGATGCGCTGGGCATGCTGCTGTTTGACTGTGATTATCAGTCATGACTCAGGCTGAATGGTGAACATTTCATCATGCCAAATACTGAATTGCAGTAGTCATCATGTCATTTATTTATTGTCTTGAAGTCTGATGTTTATTACTTCATTTTAAAAACTTTCGTTTCCCAGCTGTATGAGCCCCAGGGGAAAATATTTTTGCTCTGAGGTTGTTCTCTGTCTTAGCTCATGGAGTATACAAGGTTTAAGTATCAGTTTTCTCTCAGATGTTTCTCCTTGGGAAAACATTCAATTTTAGCAAATGTGATAATTGTTGACACATTAATGTTCAAAAGTTTGGAATCAGTTATATGTTAACATGTTTTTGAAAGAAGTATCATATGCTCACCATTTTTTTATTTTAAAGGTAGTGTAGGCAATTTTTGGAGCAAACACACCAAGAAGAGTTTGCAAGGCAAGACAAGATATAGCTTGTGTATATAGCTTGATAAAGCATGAGGTACAAAATACATAAAATCTATTTTTTAAAGCCACCGATTTAACTGAAGTCTTCACCTGATGTTAAAAATTGTTAAAGTTATGTTAAAGTTAGTTAATTGTTAAAGTTACCTCATGTCTCAGGCCCCATCCATACTACTGCCTTTTCGTTTAAAAACGGAGACCTTTTGCTACGTTTGCACCTCCCGTCTAGCCTAAAACGGAAAAACGAAGACCTAAAACGAATAAGTTTAGAAACGCTGCAGCTCCGTTTTGCGTTTTGAATCTCCGGAGGGCGTTTTAGTGAAGAAGGAACAAAACGGAGGAGTTTAGAAAGATGACGCAGAGTCTGACGCTCAATCAAAGCAATGATTTAAGCAATTTTGAGCGTGGCATGGTTGTTGGAGCCAGACGGGTCGGACTGAGTATTTCACAATCTGCTCAGTTACTGGGATTTTCACACACAACCTTTTCTAGGGTTTACAAAGAATGGTGTGAAAAGGGAAAAACATCCCAAAAATGTTGCCTGGTGTGATGAGTCTCGATTTCTGTTGAGACATTCAGATGGTCAGAATTTTCTGTAAACAGAATGAGAACATGGATCCATCATGCCTTGTTACCACTGTGCAGGCTGGTGGTGATGGTGTAATGGTGTGGGGGATGTTTTCTTGGGCCACTTTAGGCCCCTTAGTGCCAATTTGGCATCGTTTAAATGCCACGGCCTACCTGAGCATTGTTTCTGACCATGTCCATCCCTTTATGGTCACCATGTACCCATCCTCTGATGGCTACTTCCAGCAGGATAATGAAAAGTCACAAAGCTCCAATCATTTCAAATTGGCTTCTTGAACATGACAATGAGATCACTGTACTAAAATGGTCCCACAGTCACCAGATCTCAACCCAATAGAGCATCTTTGGGATGTGGTGGAATGGGAGCTTTGTTCCTTTGATGTGCATCCCACAAATCTCCATCAACTGCAAGATGCTATCCTATCAATATGGGCCCACATTTAAGGCAGTTCTGAAGGCGAAAGGGGGTTAAACACAGTATTAGTATGATGTTCCTAATAATCCTTTGGGTGAGTGTAGTGAGTCTTTAGAGGCTGAAAAACACAGCGAGCGTCACGCTGGTTCAGTGTGTGTGTGTGTGTGTGTGTGTGTGTTTGTGTGTGTGGTAAACAAAACGCACCACTCATTCACACAGAGACATGCAGAACTTGCAGGATTCATGTTTAAATAGCCTTACTCTCGCGCACAGATGCGTTTTCACTTCTCAGGCAATTTGGCACCAATTGATTTTATGTCAATGGTTTCTCCGTACTTGGTAGTACCGACGTAATTCAGTTCGGTACCCAACCCTAATGTGTGGTTCTATGGAGCCTTTTATGGTCCTGAGACTTCCACAGATTAAGATCACTTAACTTAGTGATTGCTATCAGGATGTGAAGAGACTTTTAGTCAGCATAACAAAAATGTTTTTTTTTTTTTTTTTTTAACAAAACCCCTTTATTCTATTTTAAAGTGTAATTTATTCCTGTGATGGCAAAGATAAATCTTTGGCAACTATTACTCCAGTCTTATTTTTTATTATTATCAAAGTTTATCAATTATTAGTTTTTTTTCTTTCCTCCTGGAAATTATTTACTGCCCCCCACTGAAATTTTATTTGATAAAATTTATATATATATATATATATATAATTACCTGAATATGAATTCTCAGTGAATCAGAATCACTTAATTGTGTAATGAAGAAAATAATTGCCTTAACACAGTCATAAAAACAAATCACATAAAACATGCATAGTCATGACTTACGTGTGTGTGTCTCAATGAAGTGCAGTTGTTGTCATCATGTTCTTCTCTTCCAAAACGACAACCCACTGTTGTCACGACAAGGTCTCTGATGTATTGGGTGAAATGAGGGTATTGACAGGAATGTGTCCAAGACGTCTTCCTCTAAGCACACACACGAACTGACTGGCCATTAGAGTGTAGATGAAGATCAGACCGTGTCCTCTACATGGCAAAGGAAACCCTTTGTTCTCCTGACCTCACTGGATGGCGCATGGCCTTGGTTAAGTTCTGGATTGGACTGAATTAAAATATCCATATTTGTTTAAATGCAACCGAGTAATTAGGTAATTGTTTCACACATAAAAACGAGGTCAGCGCTTGATTATTAAGAGCTGCATTGGCTGGGATGGGCAATGATGCACAAGCGGGTTTTCTGAAGATTTGAATGTTTTTCTATCTCTAAGAAAAAAGTGTGTATGTGTGTTGGTGTGAAAAAAACAAAAAAAACAGCACACTCTCCAGTGCTTAGTCCACTGGGTTCACCTGTTGTGAGGAAACCTGCCAGACATGAAAAGCTGCTCCATCTGTCTGGACAGGCTGAGCTCCCAGACTCAGGGGAGATAGATGATGACAGATATGAGGAACTGCCGATGACCTGTGTCAACAGCTTAAACTGACCCTCCCACACGTGCACACATGCGCACACACACACCAACACACATAACTTTAACAATTTTTAACATCAGGTGAAGACTTCAGTTAAATCAGTGGCTTTAAAAAATAGATTTTATGTATTTTGTATTGTATTTTCTACATTATCATGAGGGGCATGGGTGCAACCAGTCACATGACCAGTCAAATACTACTTGCTTCATCTTCAAAAGTCTTTTCGCACAATCAATTTCCAAAAGCGTTTTCTTTTGCATCATCTGCAACTTACGTCCTCACTTAGGTATCAGTATAATGCCCAAGACCACTTTTGTGTTAGACAGCGAAAAGTAAAAAAAAAATACTTAAAGTGGTTATAGTTTAAAGGATAATGGTCAATTTTAACATTGAGCTAATATTTTTCTACATTTGGAGGGTTGCCAGGACAGACAAAAACGACAAAAATCTGTGTTGCCTACACCATGTTATCCTCTTTTTAAAATTTGCACCCTGTTGACTTCAGTGGGGCATGCTCTAAACCTGCTTTTAGCCTCTTAACATCCTTGATTTGTCATTACAAGTGCACAGCCATGTGAGTGGTGTTATTAAAAGTGACCATGGTCAATCTGACTGCAGTAGATGTGAAAGATATTAATAAAAATGATGTTAATTCAGCCAGCTCACATACCTGTATTTACTTTCTGCTTTCGGTCAAAGTCCACAGTAGTCGATTGTTGAGTTTGCGTGCGCGTTTATTGGTAAAAATGAACTCAAAAACATCCTCCGTGTGTTCAACATCTGATTCGGATGAACTATCCATTTGAGCTGATATTCCAGGCCGTTCTCATCCTTTAGCATCACATAGAACGTTATATGACAAAACAGCGCTATACTACGCATGTGGCACCCTTAATCGTTAATATAACACGCGAACCCAAGGCGTCATAAATCATTTAGCGTAATATGAGACTACCCTACCCTACCCACACCTAAACCTACCCATCACAGCGCGTGTTATTTTAACGATAACGGGTGCCATGTGCGTAATATAGCGCCGTTGTGTCATATAGCGTCACCTATATACAGTCTAGGCAACACCAATTTTTGTCGTTTTTGTCTGTACTGACAGCACTCCAAATGTACAAAAAAATTAGCTCAAAGTTAAAATTGACCGGAGTCTTTAATGCTATTAGATTGCTGTGCAATCTCGAGTCTCTCATGGCAGAAAGTGTTCCCAGAAACACAGATTTCACAGTGAATTCACAGCGTTGACCAACAGAAAGTTGCTTGGTTTGAAAGCAGCTTATCTGCGAGCTGTGCTTCATGCATTGCTACAGTTTTTGCCAGCAGAATTTTACTGAAATTTCACTAATGTGACCTTACAAGTAAAAACATGACTTTACCAAGCAAATAACTGAAAGAGAAAAAACCCCAAATCGACCCGTTTTACATTAAACACACAAAGACTGTTCCAATCAAACCACAGTCCAAACAGACTGGCCAATGTACACATACTGGACACAAATATTAGCCTGACTCATGTGTCAGCCTCGGCTCTCTTCTCAACTCTGAGCTTTGTGTGCAGGGGGACAGCGGTAGCTCTGAGCCGGTGACCTTTGACCTCTCCAGGGTCATCGATCGCCCTCCGCACAGCCTTCATCTTGATTCTGACCCCCCTCACATAACCATGTGATCCTAAAATCAATTAAATCTGACATTCCTCTGAACTGAAGTCATTTCCTTATTACTCCTATTCATCTTTCACTGTGTAGCCATTCAACGAGTCTGACTCTCTCTCTCAGATGACAAGTATTGGCTTTCTTTCGTCTGGTCACACGGAGTGTGTGAGGAATGTTTGTGAGCTTCAAACAGCCTCCTGTTGGATTCACAGCCCATTCTGTGCATTCCTTTCTCGCTGCCAGCTTTACCCAGCCAACTTTCCACCCTCGCATAAGCTGGTATCAGAGAAAGGAAAGGGGGTGGAGAGGCTGACAGAGCGAGAGAGAGAGAGAGAGAGAGAGAGAGCCCGCTTCCGTCTGACACTGAGGTCTGGTTGACTCACATAATGAGTGTGTCTGACCTTTATTACATTAATGCAAAGCTTGATGTTTTGGCGCTATTATTGAATTAAGGGAATATCCTGGGTTCAGTAAGCTCGATTGTGGAATTTTAAGGAAGTGCCTCACTATAACTAATTGTACTGCATATCAGCATTTCTGTACAGCCTCATGTCTTTAAACCCTAAACCTTGATTCATGAATCATTCTCTTAGTGAGATGATGAAGTGTGTGTGAGTATAGGAAGCTTGAGGAAGTGTGTTGTATTACTCAATGGAGGGGCAGTCAGCTGTGTGTGTGCAGAAGAGCAGGAACAGGAAGACGGATCGCCAGTGGCCAGTGTGACTTCCTGTGGAGGCCAGGGCCAGAGAGTAGACCCATGGGAGATGGTCATAATCACGGCAATCAGCATGATTAAACCTCTTTAAACCACCCAGAGAGAGGGAGAAAAAGAGAAACAGAAGGAAAGTTCACAAGAGACAGAATTAAGAGAGGTTTCCTTTGAAGCCATACCATAACAGTTATTTGGAGTTATTTCGATATTTGGAGCGAATGTTTAGCCTCAGCAGCTGCACTGGAGTGATGCTGAATCTGCAGGGATTACCAGGGGAAAGTCCTCTGTGTACAAAAACATTTCTGCATGTTCACGTTCATTGTTGTGTATTTCATCATGCACAATATTAATAAATATTATATATATTTATACACAAATACTATAGGGAATTTTAGCCTCTCTATTGCCATCTGGGTGAAACACAAATTGCAAGTTGCCATATTCAATCAGGGTAAGGCAAGAACATAGTTCGAACATTTTATAATTGTTAAAGACTTTATGTTCACATATCAAATGGAGATCTCTGGCCGTTGTGTCTAATAGCTGTTTTTCAGCATATTGTGCCATAAGCAACACACTTTTATTACACATTGCCAAGTTTAAAGTAGATCGACAGTTAAAAGTTCAAGGTAAAAGTTCCTGTGGCAGTCCGTTTGTTATTGTATGCAAGAACGCTATAGCTGCTTTTCCACCGTCAGGCCGATTGGTTCTTAGAATGGTAAGGATTGGCTTTAGTTATATTTCCACTTGGTTTGGTTTGGCACGGCACGAATTACAAACAGTTCTAGGACCGAATTTCTCAGCATCATTGGCTAACCATACTGGTAGAAAGCATGTAGTGATGTCGCTACTCAGGATTGGTCACCAGTCTGTTGCCTGGCTGCCAGTTTGTCTGTCGCTGACCAAGCACATGATTTGAATTAAGTTAACACAAGTTAAAGGGGCACTTGGCAACTCTAGTTTTATCTGAGCTGATTTCCACTTTTGTTGTGGCATGTGTTCTCATCAGCGCCCCCTACAGCTGTGCGGCATTGCTATATATTACAAGACTGTCATAAAGAAACTCACTTGCTCCACTTTCCAACTCTATCGTGTGGAGCTGTGTCTACCAAGTGGGTAATAAATCATACACAGTATCATAGAATTATGTCGAATTGCCATAAAGCAGTTTGTGTTTCTCAATCGTTCTCGCTTCTCACATGACTTCTATTTGAGCCCGTTCTCATCCCAAGGCGTCATATACAACACTTTTGCCAAAGCGTAGACATCCAACGCACATGGCACCCTTTAGCGTCAAATGAGACGTAGATATATATGGGGCAGAAGGCGCCTCCTAGTGGTCTAACCCTAACCCTACCCCATACCTAAACCTACCATAACGGAAGTGTCTCATTTGATGCTAAAGGGTGCAATGTGTGTTGGATCTCTACGCTTTGGCAAAAGTGTCATAGATGACGCCTTGGGATGAGAATGCGTTGTCTATTTCCAACTTACTGGGACGTTAGTCCTCATGTTGCAAGGATGGTTTTCCACCTGGGGATGCTGTGGGGAGCGGGGGAAGCCACCATTCTTTCCAGAACAGGTTAATGAACCATTCAAATGATTTCTAAACGGTTTTATTAAGTTACAATAGTTGCCAAGTGTCCCTTTAATAATACAATTAAAAGAAATATCTAATTAAATAGAATGGTTAAGCAATGAGAACAGTCGGTACATCATAACTCATGGGTCGGGTGTGGCATGAGGCATGTGGATTACGGATTATGGATGGATGTGCTTTTTTTTCAAAATCTAGGGACCCATTCACTCCCATTATAAAACTTGAAAGAGCATGATATCTTTTTAATATATTGATATTTTTAAAACTGTTTGGCTGAAAGAAGAAAGTCATATATACCATTGAAGTCAATTATGGAATAAATACAATTTTTGGGTGAACTTACCCTTCTAATATGTTTAATTGACAGTCTTAGTGTAGAATAGTAGATTTCTGTTTATTTTCATGTTTTATTTTGATTAATATGACCATGTACTCAGCATTTAATACAATCAGGACGCCATATGAGGCCCATGTGATTAACTGATTTTAACATTGTCCTCTTCATGTTGCACCCCAGGTCACTCATAAACCATGGTCAAAATTATAAATATTTGTAATATATGGCCTCTAGTGGATTGTTTTATTTTAGCATTATAAATGTATTTCCTGTCCCGTTTGATCAATTTAAAGCTGCCTTGTTGAAAACGCACTGACCTCAATCTTTTGAGCAGTAGCATATAGACTAACTCCACAGCAATAAATGCCCTCTTTTCATGTCCCAGTGCTGTGGCTTTTCCTGTGTCATGTACAGTGCTGTATGTGTGGCTCATTCCTCACTGTAACAGTATGTATATGTTGAAAGAGGCCTGGATCGCAGTGCTATTGGGGTAAATTAGGGTTTTCTGTCTGTCGGCATGAGGGCTGAAGGAAAGAGAGGACTAATAGAGCTGCAAAGTGTTTTAATTAGTAAGCACAGAAAAAGCAGCATTGCAGGGGTCTCGCTGGCAGGATGAGAGACTATGCTTGCGAGTTATACAGCTATCATACACAAACACACCCATACACACTCTACAATTAATGTGCACACACAATGAAACCTTTTGATGGGTATGTAATCACTTAGACACAAAAATATGCACACACAAACAGGACCGTTCATTCAAACCTTGTAAATTGTCATTTCGCTTTGTGCCGGCACATTGATTAATGTTTGTAAGTGGATGTGTGTCTCCCCAGGACAGGAAGTGTGTGTTTGTTCCATGCAACTGCTGCTTCCTGTGCTAGAGGTGTTTTCCACCATTTCAATCAGTTTGGCCATGGAACCGTTCCGAACCGGATCTGAACGTGGTTCGGAGACACTCCATATAGCTCAATGTAGAGAGACACCGGAAAAAAGGGCAAAAATGAGGCCACATGCAGTACGCACACTTGTGTTTTTCCTGGATCTTTAAAAAAACTGTGTAAACTGAGTATCTCACTTCTGAAATATGCATCCCTAATTTGATCTCTGATAAGCAGGATGCAGTGTGCTGATGTTCCTGTCATGTGCGTAAAGGTTCTTGCAGCCTTCGGGGCGAATATGGATTCATATGAGACTCATGTGACTTTGACTGGTGTCTGCGTATAACCGTATCTAACGAGTCTCTTTCTTTCAGTCACTCTGTCTTTCCCCTCCATCTTTCTTCACAATGAACAGAAAAGATACAATAATGATAGCACTCAGAATTCCTTGGAATTGACAAAGGAGGATGTGTGTACGTTTCTCTGGATTTTCATCCACTGACTCTTAACATTCTTATTTACTGCAATATTTTATATTCTGTGTTTTGAAGACAAACGATAAAACTCTCTTGAGTCTCTCTTTTATATAAAAATCTATTTTTAATATCGCAAGATTGATCTTTTCCTGCCCCACTTTCTCCTGAACTACAGTCACACTGCAAAATAAGCCATATTTGACCTGCTTTTGTAGTCTGAATGATAATCATAAGATAAAATGTTACACTCTACTCAGAAAAAAGGGTTAGTTGGGGTTCTATATATGACACATAGGGTTCTTTACTCAACCCAAAGAAACTTTTATGCTAAAAATGTTCTATAATGACAAGAAAGAACCCTTTTGGCACAAAGGTTCTTTAAAGGCTATTATTCATTCATATATTACATTATTCTGCAACATTTTGTAGTTGTAATTAAATTATTCTTTATTAAACTGTTGTAGTAACTAAATATCACATTTTAATCATGCTGAAAAACTGAAATGGCACTCTTCGTGTGATATTGATTAACAACATAAAATGATATAAATATATACATTTTCTAACCCCCATATCTTGAATTTTATGACCATTCACATGCATTCATCAATACATTTTAGGATCTTGATGTTTGTCAATAATATGAAATATTTAATCTGGAAAGGACAAAATAAATGATAATAAATGAACCCGAAAGGTGCCATATATAACCTTTTTTTCTGATTACAAAGAAGGGTTCTTATTATTGATCCCTTAAAAGGGTTCTGTATAGAACCTTTTAGGGGTTCCAAATACGTATCACTGATAGAACCTTTTATTCTACGAGTGTGTGTTACCATGAGTCCGATTCACAGACAAGTGACTCTCTCAAAACATGAGTGTATATTTTGATTTACTGGCTACTGGCTATGTTTCCATCCAAAGTATTTTATGCATTTTGGGATATCTCATAAAAGTTAAATTCGCAACTTTGAATGGAAACATAGCTAATCACTCTTTTAAACATGCAGGTTCTATTTAGTGAATAAAAAACATAGTGCAACCATTGCAGTCCTGTTCAAGAATAAAATGATGAGCTGGTTCTTCATTCAGAGTCATTCAGATGAACACGTAGAAAGATGGATGTTTGAATCAGTCTCATGAATCCTTCATGGAATGAACTCATTGAATCCATCACAGCGGTTTCTGAATTAACATCATCATGCATGCCCAATTGAATTGTAATCTGTTTTAAAACAAGAGCTTGTTAATCAGAATCAAATTGAATTGGTCAATTTTCCAATGTATATAAACCCCGGATGTCACAAAAAATAAGTTTTGTCCTATTTATTTTAGTTTGCTTTTTTGCTTAAGTATATTAACCCACATACAACGTTTTTGCATAATTTAATTTAAGCAGGAATTTCTCCTTCCTAATACTGAAAAATGTTGTCATTTCCTTTGGCAATCAGTTTAATTGAATAAGAGAAGTTGTGAGTCTTTGTAGCTGATGACAGAGGAGAGGATGGAAATGTGAAGCACACACACATCCCACACACACACAAAGCATTCTTATCTGCGCACACACATTCCACTTCATCTCAAATTAACATCATGCGACACTAGATATCCAAAACACACTGATAATTAAGCTTCTAATTCTATTAGTCAAGATGAAGTTTATATGCATATATATATACACTCACCGGCCACTTTATTAGGTACCCCATGCTCATAACGGGTTGGACCCCCTTTTGCCTTCAGAACTGCCTCAATTCTTCATGGCATAGATTCAACAAGGTGCTGGAAGCATTCCTCAGGGAGTTTGGTCCATATTGACATGATGGCATCACACAGTTGCCGCAGATTTGTCGGCTGCACATCCATGATGCGAATCTCCCGTTCCACCACATCCCAAAGATGCTCTATTGGATTGAGATCTGGTGACTGTGGAGGCCATTTGAGTACAGCGAACTCATTGTCATGTTCAAGAAACCAGTCTGAGATGATTCCAGCTTTATGACATGGCGCATTATCCTGCTGAAAGTAGCCATCAGAAGTTGGGTACATTGTGGTCATAAAGGGATGGACATGGTCAGCAACAATACTCAGGTAGGCTGTGGCGTTGCAGACGATGCTCAATTGGTACCAAGGGGCCCAAAGAGTGCCAAGAAAATATTCCCCACACCATGACACCACCACCACCAGCCTGAACCGTTGATACAAGGCAGGATGGATCCATGCTTTCATGTTGTAGACGCCAAATTCTGACCCTACCATCCGAATGTCGCAGCAGAAATCGAGACTCATCAGACCAGGCAACGTTTTTCCAATCTTCTATTGTCCAATTTCGATGAGCTTGTGCAATTGTAGCCTCAGTTTCCTGTTCTTAGCTGAAAGGAGTGGCACCCGGTGTGGTCTTCTGCTGCTGTAGCCCATCTGCCTCAAAGTTCGACGTACTGTGCGTTCAGAGATGCTCTTCTGCCCACCTTGGTTGTAACGGGTGGTTATTTGAGTCACTGTTGCCCTTCTATCAGCTCGAACCAGTCTGGCCATTCTCCTCTGACCTCTGGCATCAACAAGGCATTTCCACCCACAGAACTGCCGCTCACTGGATGTTTTTTTCTTTTTCGGACCATTCTCTGTAAACCCTAGAGATGGTTGTGCGTGAAAATCCCAGTAGATTCAGCAGTTTCTGAAATACTCAGACCAGCCCTTCTGGCACCAACAATCATGCCACGTTCAAAGTCACTCAAATCACCTTTCTTCCCCATACTGATGCTTCGGTTTGAACTGCAGGAGATTTGTCTTGACCATGTCTACATGCCTAAATGCACTGAATTGCTGCCATGTGATTGGCTGCTTAGAAAGTAAGTGTTAACGAGCAGTTGGACAGGTGTACCTAATAAGTGGCCGGTGAGTGTATATATATATATAGTTCAGATGCAAAAGCCTCTAAGTGACATTTGAAATTTCTTCTAAAATGATCATTTTTATCAAGCTTGTACATTAAAGTTCAGTAATTTCACTTAAATGGCAATGAAGATTACCTATTAATTGTCATTTAAGTGAAATTACTGAACTTAAATATACAAGCTTGATAAAAATGGTCATTTTAGAAGAAAATTTCAAATGGCACTTAGAGGCTTTTGCATCTGAACTGTATATATAACTGTATATATATATATATATATATATATATATATATATATATATATATATATATATATATATATATATATGGTCATTTTAGAAGAAAACTTCTAAGGTTAAACTTCCATTTTAGAAGAAAACTATAAACTTCATCTTGACTAATAGAATTAGAATTTGTATATATGTTGAATATGTTTATATAATTATTTGTTTAATAATTTTTGTACTTTTAGTTTTTTTGGCATGATATTTTTTGCATGATATGCACTTTATGTCAGAGTATTGTCACTTTGGGTGTAGAGATGTGGATGTCATAAACACGATGAAGTAGTAGGACCAAAACATTGTCTTTAATAAATCCAAAATGAACAATCAGTAGATCACAGAAGATAACAGGTATACATATCTGCTTTTATTTTTCCAGTGTACCGGACCAGGGAACAGAATGAACTCAGGGCTTAAACACAAGAAACAAACAAAGGGAACTAAATGAACACAGGTGAACAGCATCTAATAATCAGTGATTAACCTTAGCAATAAACCTTACGCGTAACCTAGAGCGTGAATTAACCAAGAGAACTACAGGGCAAATAGGAACAGGGGAAACAGAGGCTACATCCGAAAACTGATAAATGCTCCCTTCGAAGGACACAATGTTTTGAGTAAATGTAAGTTTTTGACCAACGTTTTCCACTTTTGGTAGTGAGAAATTACTATTGTAGTAATTAAAAATTCTACATAGTTTTCACCAAAGCTCACTCTTTGCTGTAGATCATTGAAACCGTTACAGCTGCCTCAGAAGTCCACTGAGTTTCGTGAGGTGGCTACGTAGTCAGCTGCCTAAGTTTTCGACGCAGCCAGACAGAAAATGAAACTAACACAGAACATACATGTTACAAGTTTGTGGGTGGAGGAAATATAATCATTTCACTGTGGATTTTCCATTTTTTTTGCTCTCTATTTGCTTTCACCATTTTACTGCCAGGTTATTTCAATATACTGTTTTTTTTTTTAAAATATACAGATGGTTGGTCACAATAGTAATAAATAAATAAATAATACTTTCATGCTTTATTGACATTAAAACGAGAAAAGTCTTCTAGGTCAGGCAAAATCGAATACTGTTTTCCCTCTGTACTGCTCACATACTCTGGTATATGTCAGTGTGAGACTGTGTATTTGTAATGTCGAGCCTGGTTGTATTTCTTTTGTGAGTAGATTTGGCAGTGGCACAGAGGATCTGTCTCGTGATGTTGGTGTTGTGGGGGTCAGAGGTCAGAGACCTGAACAACCAGTCAGTGAAGGCGCTTTGGTTGTGCCACCCGGATTGTTCCAACCGGCAAGCATAAGGCGGAAACATACAGATGGTCCGTGTTAGTGTGAGAAGAGTGCCTTAAACCAATCAGAGCTTTCTCATGGGAAACAGAACCGCTCCGAACACAGAGCAATATAGTAGCACCCTCTCCTCAACCTTCTCCAGATCTCCTAGGTTAATGCTGGAGTCAAAGGTCAGGGGTTGACCCTCTGAACAATGCTTTGGATTGTTGATATGAGCACATTGAGATGATCACGGGTAATTGAGGTGTGGACGTGGTTTTGATGTGTTACTTACAACTTGACGCTGCCTTGGGTTCGGTTTGAGCCAGTCCACTTTGTGAATTCCGGAAACCAGTTGAATCTGTCCTAAACGTTGGTTGAAAAAGATGGTGTTTTAAATTGTGTAGATAACTGTGTAGACACTCAATGCAGTCATTCTGTGGAATGTGTCCTTCTCAGCTATTCTAATCATTTCACAGTTGTTTATATGGGCTATCTTTGTTTATTGCTGTTATCTCAAGTGTTTGTGTGTGTATGTGGTGTTGAGAGCTTTGGCCCCTCCTTCTCCAGGGTTGATTGATGAGTTTGAACTGGTGTGTCTCATGAGGGGGAGGAGGCAGCAAAGCTTTCGATTTCGCGTCCTGTTGGTCTGGGATACGTCCTGCTTTCTGTCCTCCTTTTCTCGCTTTCTCAGTCTGTTGCTCTGTGCATCTACTGGTTAACAAGACTGAATGGCATATCTAAAGGGATACTTCACCCAAGAGTTCTGTCATTATAAACCTGTACGAATTTCTTCTGTGCAACATTCCCTTTCCCTTCAGTTTACAATAGTTCAAAACTTCAAAAAGGACACAAAGATCTATTAAAGTTCTCTGTGTGCTATATTTCAAATAATCTGAAGTTATATAGAGAAATAAAAAAAAGAAAAGAAATTTAAGTCATTATTTAACCAAAATAATGGCTTCCAACCCTAGTTCTCTTTCACACATTTATGTGAGTCAGTGAGAGAAATAGCAATATCTGATTTGTGAAAGAATCATACTTTATT
Organism: Hybognathus amarus; assembly: GCA_030378365.1. NCBI lineage: Eukaryota > Metazoa > Chordata > Actinopteri > Cypriniformes > Leuciscidae > Hybognathus > Hybognathus amarus. Next base: position 203,117 of record JAQIUQ010002097.1, read on the forward strand.
TTATTAAAATTTTAAAAACAGATCTTTTCAGTAAATCTTAAAGGTACGTCTTATCAGTCTTAAATGGATTATCAACAGATGTTGGATTTCTTTTTTATTTATCGATATACAGTCGATGGGTTATTTAATTGTTCATTTCCTCTATTTTTACATTCTTGGCCTTCATCTTATGCTTTCTTAATAACTTTAGTAAATCTTTAAAAACATTAAAGCTGCAGTCCAACGTTTTTCCTCTTTATTGCCATCTCTTTTTGAAATCTGCAATTGCAGTCATTTGCGGAATCATCAACTTTACGTGAGTTGTACTCTAACACCCTCGACACTGCACAGCGCTGGATGAACACAATGTTTGAGGAGACTGAGACTGTCAATCACTGCGCCGGTGTGGATACTGGCATTCAGAATCACAGATTATTCTTTTAGAAGTATGGCCAACATAAGAATTTACACCGGAAAATGTCATCTGAGTGTCATCCACTTTTGTTCTGGTTCTGATATTGCAGTCAATCGGGCTGATTAATCTAATAATCGCTTATACCGAATCACGAAAACTTTTTGCATTTTACAGGGTGAGTCTCCAGTTGTCACTGGTGATTGTCGTTTGAACCTTTTGGATCCGCCATCAAATTGATAAGTTTAATTATATCAAGTGCCGTGAGAATAAATATCCACCTCAGCATCCTCACACGCAATATAGCTTATACTAGCCGAGACTCCTTCTTTATGTGTTCAGATGTGACGAAATGACGCAAAGAAATGCTTGAATCGCCGCGGAAATCCACTAGTAGCACTGGAATTAAAAACATTATTATAAGCGCCAAGCTAAGGCAAGCAGATCGTTTTGAACACTGGCTCGTTATGTATTTTCTCAAATATATATTTTGGATCATTTTTTACCCAAAAAAGCTACGGACTGCAGCTTTAAAAATGTAATCAACATGGTTACGTTTAATCTTTTTTTCATCTGAACTAAATATAAATGGAATTGATTTAAAATAATTACATTTAGCCTTAATATTTTTTATTTTCTGGTCATAAGCCATAAAATGTGGCTTATGGGCTATCATATGGCTTCAGAAGACTCTTGAATATAGTATACATTAAATTTAGTGTCCTTTTTAAACTGGAAAGAATGAGAAAATTCAGCCGATTGCAATTTACAAAATGTATTGTGTTTCGAAGAATAAAAGTAGTCAGCTGGGTTTGAAACAACCATTTAGATTTTTGGATGAGCTGTCCCTTTAAGGTTTGAATAATGTCTTTCATTTTCATGTTTCATTGTCCACTTTTGCACTAACTCATGTTCTTGTCCCTGGGCTCCTCAGAAAGCAGTTCCTCAAAGGATCTGAGAAGTCTAGTTCATCATCATTGGAGACTCATTTGGGCAGACTAATGATGCACTTCCCTTGTTTATGTGTGCTGGTGTTTTGGTCCCATGGCTGGGAATTTCTGGCCAATCCTGAGGATGCCGTTCATGTTTTTTTGCAGACGACCTGTAAAATCCTTGTTAAGACTAGATGTGTCTTCAGCCGAAAGAGGTGTTCTGCATAAGACATGGAATTTCTTTCAAGCTTTGTCCAATTTATGTGTTGTCAAGCTCTTCATTACCAGCAGATGTGTGTGTGATGGGCTAATTCTTTTAGTTGAGAAAGACCAGACACCAAGCCTGTTCTCAGGGATCACATATGCACTCACACATGTTAAGAGGTGAACACACACATTGACTCGGATCCACAGAAAAACCAGACAGGTTTTTTTCTCTTTCTTTTCCAGGTTTTATACAAGCTAAGCTTTATTGATTTTCACCGAAATATATTTTGCTTTGACCCTCGTATAAGCAAAAAAATAAAATAAAAATAAAAACATTTACTGTGCAGGTCTAAGAGGAAAAGCATGATTGCAGCAGAATAAACGTTAAAATGCTCATGGTTTCAAAAGTCACAAAAAAGTACATTATCGATTGCATATTCACCTTGTCACTTTACACATTTAAATCCAATGTGTACATGTAAAAACTGATAAACTCATCGAAATCTTCCAAGTACACTAAAAAGGGACAGTAATGTCCTCTATTTTCAAGGAGCAAATTAGATCCATGTCAATACAGTATGTCTGTAGAAGAACAGAAGTCCCACCACTAATATTATTATAAATTCTGTACATTGATCATGATAATTATTTGTACATTTTTGTTATTTTGCAAACAAGCTTCACATTAGTGCATTTAACACTGTACAATGCCTTCCCTATAGACTTCCATTCCAAGTGCATTAATGGAAATTCAATTTTGTAAAACATTTCCTGAGGGAAATTTCAAAACTATTTGCTGTTGTAATGGACGGTATTTTAAATATTGAGACCTTATGAAATGGCTTGAAGAGTGCTGTTTACAGTTGACACACCATAAGTTTGCTTCAAGTCATGTCAGAATGATTGTATTTACAGATTCAATGTACTTGAAAGTACAATCTCTAATTTCTTGTAGGAATCTCTGGATTTTCTTCAAGCTTTGACTTTCTGAATTGGGCATTTTTCATTTTTTTTTACATTGTAGTGGAAGCAAATTAAGTTGTAATTATGAATTTTGATGGTTCAATTTAATTTATGCATTTTATGTACCTTTGATGAAGAATAGTAATAAAGCTTGGCAAAAAACACTACTCATTTATCTGGTCAATGAGGAGACTTCATTTGGACCACATTTCCCATCATTTCATCCCTGATGTTCCTCTTTTGCACTTTCTGTAACATTAAAACACTTTTCTGACTTTGCTGGTGAAAAAAAGTAAGGAGCCCCTAAGAGGACATGGTGATGGAAAAAATGTGAGATGGAAGGAGAAGATATTTTGCATTCACCCACTTTGCATTCACTTGAAATATATTTTCCCTTCCATCCTCATATTATTCCCTTCCTAAGTTTTATGACGAACGCATCTTGTTTTTCCCCATCACCATGTCTCTTTAGGGCTCCGTAAGAAGTCAATTTTATTTAGAACTCTTAAAGGAGTAGTTCACTTTAACAAAAACGTTTGCTGATAATTTACTCACCCCCATGTCATCCAAGATGTCCATGTCTTTCTTTCTTCAATAGAAAAGAAATTTAGGTTTTTGATGAAAATATTCCAGGATTTTCTTCATAATGGACTTCAATGGCAACCGAACGGTCCAAATGAGAGTTTCAGTGCAGCTTCAAAGGGCTTTAAACGAATAAGGGTCTTATCTAGCAAAACGATCGGATATTTAAAAAATAAATAAACAAGTTTATAAGTTTTTTTAAGCACAAATGCTCGCCTTGCTCTGTTCTGTGATGAGTGTTCCTGACTCTCCTGTTCATGAACAAATCTTTTTTCGAGTCATGACTCGAAGGGTCCTAGATAAGACCCTTATTCATCGTCTGGTGTCGTTTAAAGCCCTTTGAATCTGCACTGAAACTCTCATTTGGACCTTGAACCTGTTTGGTTCCCATTGAAGTCCATCATATGGAAAAAATCCTGGAACGTTTTCATCAAAAACCTTAATTTCTTTTCAAAATTCACTTTAAAAAAATTGCTTAATTCACTCTTAAAAAAAGTTTTTTTTTTTTTTTTTTTTAAAGTGAACTACCCCTTTAACTCTTCGGAACTTCCCAAAAGAGCTTGGCACATGATTTTCTACTTGCTAGTTAGTTGCAGTTGCTGTTAGTGGGAGGGACATTCTCATTCCACAATCTGGTTGGACAAAAACTGAATCTGGTTCAGAATCTGGTTGGACAAAAATTCCAGAAACTGTTGTAGTGCAACATGAGTCATAAATATTATTATTTTTCCCCAGAAGACAACGTTTGCTTAGATATAGATTGATAGAAAATGTATTTCTTTTGTCCTTAACATTAACTACAACAGAATCCATTGTCCATTGAACTGAACTTGCTGTGCATTATCAGGGGAAATCACAACATCTGTTGGGAAGGACGGCTGACCTCTCTTCTGTCCGTGAAGCAGGAGATGCTTTCCTTTTGTTTACGGACATCCATTTTTCAAGCACTTTGCTCCCTGCTTTTTTCCATCCATCAGAATTAAACGCTCACCGTGGCTGCCGTTCCCTGAGCGCGTCAGTGTCACGATAATAAATCAATGCGTGAGTGTGTGTTCATGGCGTGATCTTCCGGAACGCACATATTCCAGAGACAGATGAGTTGTTAATAGAAGTGTGTGTGTGGCTGAACTTTACCTGTGTTACACAGCATATCCTGTATCCTTTACACCTCCTGACAGCCGACCAAGCAGGGGTCGTGACCTCTGCGCTTATCTTCAGCTTTGATCTACTCCTTATTCATTCACAGTGTTTCCCTCTGAGGACACTTCTCTCTCTTTCTTTCTTGCTCTCCCTCAGTGGTTCACCAGGCAATGTCAACAACACCCAGGAGCCGTAGGGTAAAGGGTCGTGGGTCGGGACCCCGAGAACCTTCCAGTGTTGTCATGTCAAGGCGATGCAAGAGTGACCGGTGAAACTGCTGACAGTGTTGCATGAATGTTGTTTGAAATCTGACAACAATTAAAGCGTCCTTAACAAGCAATCTGATTTCCCATGAGTCTCACATCAATACAACGTTCCCTTCATTAGCACACATTTATTCATTTATTCAATTATGCATTCACCTATTGACTCATTTTGGCCCAAATGCCTCAGCCTGTCCATGTGTGTGTGCGTGAATAAATAAGTGCCCATTCATGCATGTATAAGTGTGTTTGTGTGCGCGTGTGTGAATGTGGTGTCAGCAGTTTGGAATATATTAGAAAGATAAAGTGTTAACAGCTTATGCATCAATTCCCGTAACAACTGGTCACCAATAAGAGAACATGAAGCTTGTGATGGAGGACGATTGTCTGGACACGCGACTGCTTTTAACTTTTAACTTTATTTTGTTTTATATTGACAACAATTATCACCATTAATCATGCATTTATTAAAAAAAACAAATTAACAGTAAATTTCCTTGAACTGAAAGGTCGGCTTGAAAAGGAAGTTCCGATAGTCTTTTATTCCCTATTGTGACGTATATAGACCCCTTTGCGCCGACGTCACAGTTACGTCACGGCGCTAGCTGGAGGCAAAACAAAGTGAAAACTGGAGGCGGCTAATGCAAACCTGCACAGATTCGGCTACATAATAAGGAGCTTAAATTACTTTTATTATTATTAAATATCAGCGTATTGTGTTGTTTGGTGATGGTATCAATTAAAAATGAATATGCTGTATCTGGACTTTTTATTTCTAGAAATTATTCACATGATTAAATTCGCACCGTAATGTCACTGTTTACATTGTCGTCGTCTCGGCGCTGGCTCGGCAGAACTGCAGATCGTACACACAAGTCTTGTACATGACCATTCAGCACATAGTTATAGGCATCTAAAAATTTATATGCCCTCAGTTTCTCTTTACGATCGGTTTCTATATAAGGTGGGTGTAGAAGTCAGGCCCCTCAAGCGAGGTAACGTAACGTTAATCCTGTCAGATCGTCCATGCATTGAGTGAGCATGTAGGCGGCTACGTGTCGGCCAATCTGGTTCTGTCCGTTAAAATTAACTTTTGAAAATAACAATCGCGGTCCTGGACACTGAGTGACCTTACACATTAAGATAAAATCTGATTTTCTTCAGTTATTGTTAAACAAGCTAACAAAACTTGCTTACTTGCATTAGTTAAGCGGCCAGAGGGCTCGATTCTGCCTCCACCTAAGCTCCGCCCACATAAAAACGTCACCGTGTTTACCAACTGTAAAGGGGTCCATTAGAGTGAAACGGCTTCTGGAATGACAAAACAATTGGGGTGGGACTTGATTTTGTCTATGAGAATAGATTAGATCGTAAGAAGTTGGGCGATGCTAACGAAATAGGGGCAGAGTCGAAATGCCAGTTGCAGTCAGTTGTGGAGTTCTTTCTCCAAAATCAAGGTAACACTTCACAACACTTAATGAATTATTCCAAGCAAAAGTGGCATCCCTTGAATTGCAGGAATGACTGGATTCATTTGAAAACAAATGGCTGTTTTTAAAATGTCAAAATTGCATTTTTTTGAATTAATTTGAATCTGACTGGTTGTATTTACTCAATGCCTTTTTAAAGGGCACAAACTAAACTTCTAAACTGTCCAAATCTTCCATGTCGCATGAATGAGGTAATAGTGTTTTTGAGATGTTTATCCCCGTGAAATTTCCAGCTGAAGTCATCCTCTGTACATGCTATGCGGTTGCTGGCTCTTGTTTACGAAGCACTATACGTGATATTTTACATTTTCCGACAACCAGCCACATCTTCTTGTCAAGTTTTCAGACACCGTGTAAAGTACTGAATTGATTCTATTAGAAGGAGGCTTAGAGTCAAAGAGTTAGTGGTTTATGGAGAGCTGATGGTGTTCCTTGTAGTTAAAGACTGTTGCAGGCTTTCATTACACGAGCCAAGCATTGCTGTTTAATCAGATCCTTTTTACTTGAACTTGTGGTGATTATCCAATAGATGTGCACTAAAAGCAAACTTTATATGTTGTAAATGTCACTGTGTACATATACAAAGTACATTTTCACAGCAAACACACTCATTGGTCTTAGACGGGACAATCTGTATCCCATGGCTGTACTTACTCTTTAAACAGCTGCAGCCTTTCTTTTTGTATCTTCCCACTGACTTCTGTTCCATACTGTCAGCAGACTGGATCATGTAATGGTGAATATATGTACAAGGCTGATAACAGTCTTGACTGTCTGTAAGAGGCGAATTAGAAAAGAGCTCATTTGCTCAAGCTTCTAATTATCCTGTCGCACCAAACCGCACAGAGGCGAGAGTTGAGATTGAGAAGGTCTTTTCAAGCAGGGCCAGCGGTGTCATGATGGACGCACTCCTGTTGAGTAACATGTATTCCTGTGTACAGTATGTGTGTATCTGTGTATTTTTTTCTTTTGATGTAAACTGCGTTTTTTCATTGTCACTGTCGCAACATTTATCCTACACCAGCAAAGCGTGATAATTATGACATTCTCGCAGCCTGACTTAGTCATACTCATATTCTTGTCAGAATGTGAGTCTGAAACTGCTCCATAGGGCTTTGATTATGTGGCATGTCTTAACCGAACCAGGAAAAAAACAAACTCTGCACTCAATTGGATAGTCGGAAGACCTACAACCAATCAGAGCAACGCAGTAAGTCAAATACTTTGCATATCACAGTTGTTTTAGAAGTAAATAACGATTGTTGCTTCTTTTACTTGGTCCTCCATGAGTGCAACCAAAGGAGAAACCACAACGACCACAGACTTTTCATTACGTCCCATCTTCTTAGCAACCATCGGAGCCAGCTGATAAGTTACACTTTTGCCGAATCATGTAGGAAGGACGGCAAAAATATCTTTCCGATTGACAAATGCCTTGATTGCAGTTTTCTGTTTGTCTATTAAAATTAATGCGCTGTCGATTTATTTCACAACAGACGCAACAGCGGAATCTATACATCTCAATTCTCCAGCTGCAGTCATCTCTGAGGGAAACCAGTTTAGCGCTCTTTGATAACGTGATGATTACGTCCCTTGCAGATCATCTGTCCATCATCGTATAAAGCCCACCCTGGCAATTTGATTGGCCGATCATTTTTTGACTGATCATAATTACTCCTCTATGGATTCGAGTCCATACCGAACTTCCCGACCAAAAAAATGTTGTGGGCGGAGTTCGGGCTGGCATCCAGGCTAACATTCTCGCCTTGTCTCTGTAAAATTAGGATTTTATCATCTGTTTGTCACGTATATGCTGGTGTTCAGAAGATACATGATGATAATCAATTGAGATAATTTCAATAAATGCAGAGAATATTTACTAGCCACACTTAAGGGTATGTATATACACACAAGGGCTGAATCCGAAATCGCTAGTAGCAATTATCCTATCGCTATTCCCTATTAGTCCAATAATACAGTTCATGTGAATGAGTGAATATACAAGGGAGTGACTTTGGTTGGTCATTGAGTGTACACTCATTATTGCGGTACGCAAAATAACTAATCTTTTCCAGAGTCAATTCGTTCATTTCGTTTGTTGAATGAACCAAATTACATGAAAAAAGATTTGACCATTTTGATAAATGAGTTCGAACAGGAGAGTCACGAACGCGCATCACAGAACAGAGAAAGGCGAGTGTTTGAGCTTATAAAACTTAAAGTTTGTTGTTTTATTTTTTTAAATGAGCGATTGTTTCACTTGATAAGACCCTTATTCAGCGTGTGGAATCGTTTAAAGCCCTTTAAACAGTTTGCAGTTTGCACTGAAACGGTCTTTTGGACCTTGAACTGTTTGGTTACCAGTAAAGTGCATTATATGGAGAAAAATCCTGGAATGTTTTCGTCAAAAGCCTTAATTTCTTTTCGACTGAAGAAAGAACATTGATATCTTGGATGACATGGGGTGAGAAAATTATCAGCAAAAGTTGTTTTCAACACTTTCATCTGGTTTTAACAAAACCGTGATAATATTGATAATCACGATGATTTTGGTCTCCAATCGTAATATGAAATTTTCATACCGTCCCATCCCTAAAGCATTGTAGCCTGATGAAGGATATCCACAGCAGCTGTAATGTTGAGAAATCTCATATGTAAATATTATGGCAACATTCAGAGGACTGGATTCGCACTGCTACACTTATTGAAGAGCTTCTTTAGTGATATTGATGATGGGATGCCATGTTAAACTAGTGATTGATTACTAACAGAAGATCTATGGCACACACAAACTCCTGATCAATCCACTAATCGAATGTTAGTGAGCACGTCTGCCCATTTATTGATCTTCGCATCTGACAGCAAAAGCAGCTAGTGCATTTATAATCAAACAGACACCATGCCATTATTGATATGCATGTCTAACACACACACACACACACACACACACACACACACACACACACACACACACACACACACACACACACACACACACACACACCACACACACACACACACACACACACACACACACACACACACACACTTATTACAATTTATAATAGCTATTTCCTATTTGAATACTTTAAAAAAATGTAATTTATTCCTGTGAAGGAGATCATTAGTCTTCAGTGTCACATGATCCTTCAGAAATGATTCACTCTGAACAATGCTGGGTTGTTTTTAACCCAAATTTGGGTAAAATATGGACAAACCCAAATGTTGTGTTAAAAATGTAATTTCAAATTATAACCCAACTTCAACTTTCACTTTCAACTGTAAATGTTTTAATTGCATTTTTTACCCAACATTTGGGTTTGTCCATATTTTACCCAAATTTTGGTTGAAACAACCCAGCATTTTATTAAAGTGTTCTAATATGCTGATTTGGTGCTTAAGAAACATTTCTTAATATCAATGTTGAAAACTGTTATGCTGCTTAGTATTTGTTTCGTAAACTATACACTCTAAAAATACTGGGTTATTTCAACCCAAATTTGGATCAAGTATTGACAAATCCAGTAATTGGTTTAACATTTTAATTAAAAAAATTTTACCCAAAGTTTGGGTTTGTTAATATTTGACCAAAATTGGGTTAATTTACAGTAAGCACAAAAATTGGGTTAATTTTTGTGTTTACGTAATATATGTGTGTGTAGTGTGTAAAATTATTTTCAACCCAGCATTTAGTAGCATTCAGATGAATAAAGGCCAGCATTTATTTTAAATTATTTTGTAACAATGAACAAATCCTTGATGAATAATGACCCCAAACCTTTTATAATTTTTAAATATGGTTTTGGTCATTGTTTTTTTTAAAGTTTTAGAATCCAAAAACTTAGTAGTAGTAAGTAGTAAACTTAGTAAAGTTTTCCAGTGTGGTCTGGGACATTTGGACCCTAAACCGTATAATAAATATCCAACCATTTCTGCAAAGCACAGCCACATCTCAACGCTGCACTTCTCTAACCACGACCTTCACTGCAGTGACATGAAAGGCATTTGTTGGCCATTCCGATCTTGAACTCTCTCTCTCAAACACACACAGACTTGTATTTTGGTTTCCCACACAGAGTGAAGCTCTTAGGGAACGCAATGGCACAATATAATACGACAATTCAATTCCGAACACAAGAGCTTTCAGCATTCAGATGCGCTATCACTCACAATCTGCGTTACTAATGCAGTCTCGTATGCAGTTGGAAAGTTTGGCCGACGCCGATCAGAACGCTTGTTACAGATGCTCACACAAACAAACAATCCACAAATGCTGGTTTGTCTATTATTGTTTCCAATCGGAGTTCCTCGTCTGTTTTCTTTCTTCCGCCCAGTAACCTGTGACTCATCACATCTTCCGAAAGGATGAAGTGCCCACAGGCACAGGAAATGGCTCAGCGGGTCACAGGAGGTCAGTTAGGGTCAGGCAATGCTGATAGAAGGTTGATGGCGGGTTATTAACGCTCTAATGATGACTAAATCTGGCTTGTCTCCATGACGCCTTGCAGTTGCACTTAACATGTGTATTTTAGCATGGTCAGAGTACAACTTTACACATTTGCTCTATCACAAGGTATATCTTACATGCAAAGGCTGTTATGAAATAATTATAATAAATGTAAATGATTATTACAATTATATATATATATTAGGGCTGGGCAACGATCCGAATCGCATCCAAAATAAAAGTTTGTGTTTACGTAATATATGTGTGAGTAGTGTGTATAATTATTTTGTATGTATAAATACACACACATGCATGTATATATTTAAAGAAAAATGTGTTCTTAATATAGCAAATATTTATGCATACTATTAATTATGTATAAATATATATAAAGTATATACATGCAAATGTTTCTTAAATATATACATGCATGTGTGTGTATTTATATATACAAAATAATTATACACACTACACACACATATATTACGTAAACACAAACTTTTATTTTGGATGCAATTAATTGCAATTAATCGTTGCCCAGCCCTAAATATATATATATATATATATATATATATATATATATATATATATATATATATACACTCACCGGCCACTTTATTAGGTACTCCATGCTAGTCACGGGTTGGACCCCCTTTTGCCTTCAGAACTGCCTCAATTCTTCGTGGCATAGATTCAACAAGGTGCTGGAAGCATTCCTCAGGGAGTTTGGTCCATATTGACATGATGGCATCACACAGTTGCCGCAGATTTGTCGGCTGCACATCCATGATGCGAATCTCCCGTTCCACCACATCCCAAAGATGCTCTATTGGATTGAGATCTGGTGACTGTGGAGGCCATTTGAGTACAGCGAACTCATTGTCATGTTCAAGAAACCAGTCTGAGATGATTCCAGCTTTATGACATGGCGCATTATCCTGCTGAAAGTAGCCATCAGAAGTTGGGTACATTGTGGTCATAAAGGGATGGACATGGTCAGCAACAATACTCAGGTAGGCTGTGGCATTGCAACAATGCTCAATTGGTACCAAGGGGCCCAAAGAGTGCCAAGAAAATATTCCCCACACCATGACACCACCACCACCAGCCTGAACCGTTGATACAAGGCAGGATGGATCCATGCTTTCATGTTGTAGACGCCAAATTCTGACCCTACCATCCGAATGTCGCAGCAGAAATCGAGACTCATCAGACCAGGCAACGTTTTCCAATCTTCTATTGTCCAATTTCGATGAGCTTGTGCAAATTGTAGCCTCAGTTTCCTGTTCTTAGCTGAAAGGACTGGCACCCGGTGTGGTCTTCTGCTGCTGTAGCCCATCTGCCTCAAAGTTCGACGTACTGTGCGTTCAGAGATGCTCTTCTGCCCACCTTGGTTGTAACGGGTGGTTATTTGAGTCACTGTTGCCCTTCTATCAGCTCGAACCAGTCTGGCCATTCTCCTCTGACCTCTGGCATCAACAAGGCATTTCCGCCCACAGAACTGCCGCTCACTGGATGTTTTTCTTTTTCGGACCATTCTCTGTAAACCCTAGAGATGGTTGTGCGTGAAAATCCCAGTAGATTAGCAGTTTCTGAAATACTCAGACCAGCCCTTCTGGCACCAACAATCATGCCACGTTCAAAGTCACTCAAATCACCTTTCTTCCCCATACTGATGCTCGGTTTGAACTGCAGGAGATTGTCTTGACCATGTCTACATGCCTAAATGCACTGAGTTGCCGCCATGTGATTGGCTGCTTAGAAATTAAGTGTTAACGAGCAGTTGGACAGGTGTACCTAATAAAGTGGCCGGTGAGTGTTGTATCTACAGCTGGCAACAAATTGCAATCGCATCCAAAATAAAAGTTTGTGTTTACGTAATATATGTGTGAGTAGTGTGTATAATTATTTTGTATGTATAAATACACACACATGCATGTATATATTTAAGAAAAATGTGTTCTTAATATGCAAATATTTATGCATACTATTAATTATGTATAAATATATATAAAGTATATACATGCAAATGTTTCTAAATATATACATGCATGTGTGTGTGTATATATATACAAAATAAGTATACACACTACACACACATCTATTATTAAACACAAACTTTTATTTTGAATACAATTAATTGCAATTAATCGATTACCAGCCCTAATATATATATATATATATATATATATATATATGAAAAGAAAAAAGAAAATGTAATCTTGGAGATTTTTTGAAGTTTAACAGCCCTCATTTGCCTTTAATAAATTAAAAAGAGTGGGCAGAAGAAAAGAACTTCACAATCTGTGTTCTACAGAAGAAGGAAACAGACAGTTTTTAACTCTTGTGAATAAATGATGACAAAATGTAGATTTTTTTGTTAAACTATTCATTGAAATACTCAAAAATGGATTGTGAACCGGGTAAACAGAAAGAATTAGATGGAAAAAAGGTCCCAGTTTTCCTGCAGTGAAATCTGTATTCTCACTAAACCGTCTTGAAATGAGTCTCAGCAACAGATGAAGCAATTACATAACTGTCCGTTCATAGCACAGTATACGGCGATCTGTTGTAAAGCAGAGGATACCACTCTTGGCTCTACCACTGTTACCCAGCTTACACCTGCAAATAATTTTACTCCAACTTGTTTATTTAACTCTTTTTTGAGGGCTACCAGTGTTTCCTCTGCGTTTGATTCGCACCGAACACAATTCTCCCTGGAGGGAACTCGCAGCAATTAATGTGAACCACAAACAAAAAGCAAACAATTTAGACCAGGACACACACACTTCAACATTTTAGGGGAAAAGGTGCATTTGCTTTAGTATAATGGAAGAACGATTTGGCATAAAGGAAATGTGCAGTTATTCATTGTTTGATGTTTGAGCATTTCCTCCGCTGACAATCTGGTCTTTGTTACAATTTACCAATTCATCACAAATAGACTTCAAGAAATCAAGTCAATTAGTCTGCAACTGGAAAAACAGTTGTGTATGCAGGGATCTATTTGGTCTCCTGGATAAGTTTACCCTCTGGAGTTGATTAATTCTCTGCTAGAATGGACGCATGCACACAGGCCTTTTACCTCAGTGTTTCAATGCACCCACAGCTAAAACGATTCAAATCGCTAATTTCAGATAAAAGACCTCATTAGTGTGGGCAAAACTATGGAGAGGCTTGCTCAATTATTGGCACTCCGCCCTGGTCTAACCTAACCTGTTTTTAGCTAATCGTGTGCAGTAATGGGGCCATCCTATTGAACAAATGAGACAAACTCCTTTGGTAAAAGGCTTTTCACAGCATATCATTATGTAATGTGATTTACGTTCAAGCTCATGTCCATCTGGGAACAGAAATACTACAGGGAAATTAAACGGCGCACAACATGATCTGATGTGCGTGTGTGTGCGTAGGGCACAATACAGCCCATTTCGGAGGCGCTTATCAGGCTTGCTAATTTGACTCAGATGTGAATCGGTTGTTTTGAACAGTTTATTTTAATGAATTGATTTAAAGGGACACTCCACCCATTTGCATTAAGCTTTCCATTGTTAGAAACACAGCTTTACTATTGAATGGTAGTGCAACACTGGCTGTCTCCGAAATCTCCACTCAAACCACTTCTAGAGCACTATATAGTGAGCTCACCACAGCCGGAAGAAACGTTTTGAAAATGTGGACTAAGGTACTGGATTCACAGACGGATGCATTATGGAGGATTGGGATTACACATAGTGTCAGCCATCTTTTTTGGAAGCTAAGCTAGCAATCTCTTGTACTGTGGAGAAAGCTAAATAGTAACTTTAGGGGTTACCGTCCTCTTTGTCCTAGGACGTCAATGTCCGGGATTCAGCTTTTGCTTTCTGCAGGCGCCATGCATTGTTTACATGCACAGCTTTTGTTTCAATCTAACTGAATTCATTCTGATTGGTGAATCTGAATGTAGTGTTTACATGAACGCTAAACAAGTGATCAGTTGATGTGCGTTTTAACATTGCTAAATGAAAATTCCCGCTCCTCCCTGAGAGATACGAGACCGGTAACTTGCGTCTCACTGCTGTCAGCTCATCGGTAATCACGTCATCGGCCTCACGTCGTTCTCCACACGGCCCTCACTCGTCCTGCTCGCCACAGTAAACATAATAAATGGCGACTGTTGAACGCAAAAGCCGAGTCCCGGACATTTTGGGCGATCTCGAAGCACTTTTTTGGGCAGGCTCATCACAGAGACTCACTAGTAGCCTATACTTGTTGTTTAACTACTGCGCTCTTTTACCGGTACGGCGTGGCCTCCTAGGGCAGCGATGCAAGTGCATTCTGGGAGTCGTTGTCTTTCATCCACATAAGCCAAAAATACATTTTCTGGCTTTTCTCAGCCTAGAAAGCTCCAAATTCAAAAATTATTTCACATTTCTTCTACATAAATTACCCATTTTAAATTTACATTCATCTTTCCAGAGTTGGAATGACCCTTTAATAAACTGACTCAGCAGTTCTTCATATCACGTGGTCCGTGGCACATTATGCCATTGTTGAAATGTTAAACAAAAAAGCTTTAAAAATATCATACAACACATTTATATTTACTGTACATCAGAAAATTGTACTGAAAAATATTTACGTACATTTAAATATTAAATGTAAAACGTACATTGTATATGTTTTATTCAAAAGCCATTTATTAAAACTGTTTGTTGAAGACAATTTCTTTCTGCTATTTGGCTGAATTATAACATTTCCGCTATTCTACTGAAAAATGACTGAAAACTTTTGTACATTTAAATAAAAAGCCAGCCATATATCAAAACCAGTATGTGCTATTTGGATAAATAAAGTAACTTTTTTGAAGTAACTCATTTTTTATCGGTTAGCTCATTGGTTCTCCTAAAAAGATGGTTCCCATTAGAGATTTGTTAACTCTGCCGATTTCGAGTCGAACATGTCCAAAAATGATTGTTTTCTGTTCAGCGAGTCAGCTGGAACCACTCACTCTCTCTGATTCAATTGTTTCAGTCCGGATTCATTTTAAAAGATCTGTCTCAGAAGAACCATTTAATGGTGGATCAGGCAGGATTCATGCTTGCAGGATCACAATAGATGGGATGATGATGGGAAATCATTCCTTCATTCTGCTGCTGGAAACTGTCGGTCTTGCAGACCAACAGACACCTCTAATCACTTCACGCAGTGTAACATAAGAATCGTATCCTTTACCTTTTCTTCCCAAGCACACACACACTTGCACAAAGACAGCCCCCTCTTTTGGAATTTTGATTGGTAGAATTCCTTTGGGATGTGGGATTGAGGACAGGAACGGGATCAAGGAGACAAGAGATGAGCGACCACCGACCCTATTTCCCCCAAATCCTGCCTCTCAGAAAAGCCTCGGAATACACAGAGGAAATGAGGCGCAGCGCCACCTCTCACCTCCTGGGTTTTGATGTGGCGAGCTGTTTGGATACTGTGGGCATTTATTTATTTTATAACTGATCCTGGTTTAGCTCCAGCTGGAGGGAATAAAGCAGATGGAATGTTTTAGAGTGTAAACAGACTTGAGCGCTCTGACACGAAGACTTACACCGGAGGGCAACATCTACCTCGACATGTCCCGACTGTTAGAACGGGGTGATCTGTGGTGAAAGGGGTCAGTGTGGGATGTGACCTTGCTTCTTTTCAAGCCCAAATAATGAGAGGTGAACTTTGTCAGGGCGATCAGTGGCGGTTTATCGAAAATATCGAACGATCTGATCATATAGAATCAAGAAGTTGAGAATTTGGTGTGTAGTTTATGGTTGCGATGGACGTTAAATTGTGGGGTGCTGTGTTTGTACAGCAGGAGTTGATACCTGGAGGGTAAACCGTTTTCACATCGCTCACGGTCCTCTGCGCTGTTTATTTATCTAGACAGTGTGTTCTAAACACTGAGAATTTTATGAGCGCTTGTGTATCTGTGGGCTTGTGGGCTTGTGTATCTGTTTAGTTTAGAGTTGTAAGGCTTGTTCTGACAAGAAAAGGCCTCAAAAGTCAGATTTCCAAATATCCACATTTAATGCATTTTCCTTTGATTTCTTTTATGATTTCACATTAAATGAGATTTTAAAATGACAACAATTTAAAACCATTTCAGATATCTCACAATGTGGCTTTATTTATTATTTAATTATATCAAAAAGATAAATAATGAACTTTTTTCCCACCTGAGAGTTAAAGGACAACTCCGCGCAAAATGAACGTTTGGTCTAATTACACATTGTTACCAAGTCAACCGTTATCTGAGATTTGTTTTCATGATTGCCGAATGTAAATAGTTTTATCTATAAATACAGTTTAGCCTATAATGCTAGTATAACGCTAGTATATAGGGCATAGAGTAATGACAAATAAAAATCGCTTGTTATTACCACTAACAAGGCTCAAAATAGCCCCACAGTAACACGGTAGCATAATAAGGGTCCCTACATTCAAACCGAAGCATTGAGAACTTTGTCAATGTCCAAACAGTTTAATAAGAAGATATTTTATCCACACAGTCAACTTCGCGAATACAGGAAGAAGCCATCTTTGAAATATAGTCTCTACCAGTCGATCTACGATCGCCAATCCAAGTGCGCTCGTGAGATGTGAATAAGGTGATAAGGTGAGCGCGACCAGTAGGCAACATGTACATATTTAAGACAAGAAAATGGTTAGTGTTTGTGTTTCTTTTGGAAACAACGGACCATATGAGATTCTGCACAGTTCAGCGCACTTGGATCGGCGTTCGTAGATCGACTGGTAGAGACTATATTTCAAAGATGGCTTCTTCCTGTATTCGCGAAGTTGACTCTGTGTATAAAATATATTCTTCTTAAACTGTATGGACACTGACAAAGTTCTCAATGCTTCGGTTTGAATGTAGGGACCCTTATTATGCTACCGTGTTACTGTGGGGCTATTTTGAGCCTTGTTGGTGGTAATAACAAGCGATTTTGATTTGTCATTACTCTATGCCCAATATACTAGCGTTATACTAGCATTATAAGCTAAACTGTTTTTAGAGATAAAACTATTTACATTCGGCAATCATGAAAACAAATCTCAGATAACGGTTGACTAGGCAACAATGTGTAATTAGACCAAAGGTTCTTTTTGTGCCGGAGTTGTCCTTTAAAAAAGGTAAAACATTTATAAAACAAGGTATTGTGAGATACTTTATAACTTTATTTTTATTGACTTCTGATATTTTAAACTTTTTTTTTTTACAATTTAACTGTGAAAAAAGGTTCTTATGGACCTTAATCAGGGTAGCAGAATATTTAAGTTTTGACTGGAATGAAAATGAGGCTGTGAGGGATAGAACAATATATAGGGTATAGATGTGTGTTAAACTCATTGGTTAATTCATATTCAACAACATACATTGATCAGTGGATAAAATTTGTTAGTATTCAACTAAGTTGTGACTTTCAAAATGTACATAATCTAGAACATTTATACAGTGCGTGCCATTGTAAAGACTGTTTGTCTATCCCTCACAGCCTCGTTTTAATCCATGTTCAATTCAATATGGCGTCTAACCTGACAATATCATACTAGACATCATGCTTGTTGGTCTAAAAACACTATGAATCACTAATCTTTCTGAACAAATGAATCAGATTTTATAACTAATCAGATGTCTATTAGAAAATCACTATGTTGACAGAAAGGGATAAGTGTGCAGTCTGAACAAAGCTTTAACTTAAAGTTACAATTAAAGGCTTGTAGAAGGAATGATCTTATGCTGAACTAATCAGAATACTTTCCCGTCCAAAACCCACATCCGATTCTGGTTTGAGAATTACACTGCAGAACAAAAATGCATGTATGTGTAAGAAACAAAAGAGTCACTGACAATTTTCCACTTCCTACAACTCATTAAAAAATCAGTAAAAAGGACCAGACTCCCATAAGGTGTGAGAAAGCAGGAAAACCAGCATCCTACCTCCGTATGTGTGTGTGTTTTCGTTTTTATTATATAATTTTACAGCTTTGCTACTTGTTTTTTCCTTTTTACATCATCGGTAGAAGTGAGTTAACTGAAAGACGCACAGGACATGAAAACGAGGTGATAAAGCGAGACTGTGGTTGTGTTTGTGTGTTCTTATGCGTCTGTGTGTGTGTGTGTATGAGAGAGAGAGGATGTTAGTTTAAAGCTGATATTCCCACTGAGATTCCTTTACCTTAATAACAATGAGAGGAGTTTCTGGTGTTTCCTTTGAGCTTTTATTGAGCATGAAAACATACACAACACATACACACGCACGTAGTGCGACAGGAACCAACTAGAACAGAGAGCCACGTGCTGAAAGACAACATCCACGTCTCTTCAAAAAAAAAAAAAAAAAGTGAGCGGATACTCTCTTAGAGCTAATTTTGGCCACACACACACACACACACACACACACACACACACACACACACACCAATTAAGCAACACAAATGGTAAATTCAAAAATGAAAAAGTAACTGCATTAAGGCTGCTTTTATTGGATCGAAGTACAGTACTGTACACAGTACAGTACAGTTAAACATTGATATTATAAAATATACAAATACAAATTTTCTATTTGAATATGTTTTAAAGTGTAATTTATTCCTGTGATGGCAAAGCTGAATTTTCAGCAGTAATTACTCCAGTTTTCAGTATCACATGATCCTTCAGAAATTATTCTGATTTGCTAAAAGTGAATTTCCTCAGCCCGTTCTCATCCCATGGCGTCATCTAACTTGTGCTTTTGACCATGCATCAACATCCGACGCACATGGCACCCTTTAGCGTCAATATGATATAACGTCAATTTAGCGATATTTCCTCCAGTAGCCAATAATTGTGTCCCTTAATTTATCTTTGACGTCTGTTCATTATAACACATGAAGACTAAAAAAGCCTTCATGTGTTTTAATAGCTCGAATGTAACTCCACACCCTTGCCTCATTTAGTATCACGTGGCGCTGTGAATATGCAAATTATTCCCACCTCCACTCACTCACACCAACTTGTTGAGATCCACTCGTTGACGTGATTGGTTACGAGGTAGTTTGTGACGTCAGGAACACCAGCGATTTTAAGTGTTTGAGACAGTCTTTGGTTCACTAGTTCTCAGAAGAAAATACTCAGCAATGGTGTTGACTTGTGAAGTTGTACATGGTTTGTCTTAATGCACATTAAAAACACAAACAACATTGCAAGCTTGATTTTCACCACAGGGGGACTTGTTATTGTTATGTAACATTTGTGCTGCTTAATATTCTTGTGGAAACCATGATACATAAAGATTATTTGATGAATAGAATACATAGAACAGCATTTCTTTTAAATGTAAATGTCTTTACAGGAGTTTATAACATTTTTTGCAGCTTAATTTCTTGGGATTGTGACATTATTCTCTCAATGTTTATGATAATGGTCTTATTTAATATAAACCTTTTTCGCCTGTCATTATGTATTTGATTTAATTTGATCTTATTGCTTCTGTATCTATCACTACAATTCAAAAGTTTCAAACATAAATTCAGAAGTATGCTTTTTGGCCTCCTTTTCGCCCCAACATTATGCAACTTTATTAGACCTAATCCATATATATTCTAATCCTTAGAATATATATAAGGATTAGGACTAATTAAAGCATTTCCTTGGATGGAGGACTGACATTTTGAAAATGGCAGATCCCTGTCAAATGTTTGGACATTATAGTAGTAGAAAGCCTGTGTGAATGTTACCTGTAACAGTATGGAAAACCCCTTGAAGACTGAATGTGTGTGTGTGTGTGTTTCTGTGTGTGTTTTTTCCACGGCCTGTCTTGCAATCATACATACATACATGCTCAGGCGGAACTAAAGGTCTGGCTCCACTCGACACATGAGTAGAGTACACCATCATCCATCTAGAATTATATGAGCACACATGAGGGAAAACTACCATTCGTACGAACACTTTTCAGTTTAAGAGATAAATTGATATCATAGTCCCAAGGGAAACACTTCTTTTATGTGAGTGTGTGTGTGCTGGAATGCTGTCTCTGTCCTCTCAATGCAAACATCATTAGCCCTAAACACATGACCTCTGATTCGTCACTATGTCATTGATTTTGGAGGTAGATGATCAGGGTGTTGTCTGTCCAGAGGAAAATTGTATTGCTTGATGTTTGATTGCCAAAGTTTGGAGAAATTAATGTAGAAACAAATAGCTGATGTATTGATTTGCAGACAGATTGATTTGCATAAGGCTCCATTTTAGCACACACACACACACACACACACACACACACACACACACACACACACACACACACACACACACACACACACACACACACACACACACACACTATATATATGCTAAAATGTCTCTTTAGCCCTGCGTTGCACAGGAACTTTGGTCTAATTTAATTGACTTTTGGTTAATTGTTTGAGATTATTCTGACTTTTGATTGCAGAATTGGTATCTTGGCAAACCTGAGCACCATTTGAAACAATATTGAGTTATTTTTCTAACAATTTGCAATTTATTTACTTTCCTTTAAATCCTATTGCTGTCTAGAGACACAAATGAGATGTTAAAGAGTCTCACTTGTGATTTTTCTGTGTGTGTATGCCTGCTGTGCTGCATGAAATGTCAGGTTTTTCATTCATTACATGTCGTTGTGTGTGTGTGTGTGTGTGTGATAAGGATGTTGTCTACACAGATAACCTCACATCTATTTATCAGTGAGAGCAGACTGAATATGTTCAACTGATTGTCTTCATGGTTCAGAGAGTTTGTGTTTCCACTCTTCTCTAAATCAACATGTTCTCACAGAACGTCCTGCAGGCCGTTTTCACACATTCAGCGTGACTACAAGAGCAAAGACATTTTTTAGTCAAGAATATGTTCATTTCTGTTGTCGTTTTTACAGATCTACAGCTCTATGCAGACAATTAAGTGATTTCTGGGTTACACTTTCCTTAAGTACCAGTCATAAAACAGTCATTGGGACTATGCCATTGAGAATTACTACATATTTTATAAGGACATACAGTAGACCACAGTTAAATCTAAATGCTAATTAATCTGAACACAGAATGAAACCTAACCCCAAAGTGTAGCTAAAAATGGCCTAAATAATCTGAATTCGGTCCATTTCCCTCAATATGAAGTGCTTTTTTACGGTCTGTCACTTGGATGTTTACGTACTTTTTTTACAGTGATTCATAACTGCCATTTTTGTTTTGGTGGCATTTCTAAAAAGAAAGCTGGATGGTATATATGTCAGAAGAGCTCTTTTTGAGGCAAACATTTAGTATATAGTCTTGTCCACTGACCAGTTCTGTATTGAGAGGTAAACATAGACGTAGATATAAAACGAATGTATATACATGGTACTGCACATACACGCAAGGTATTTTCTGAATCCTATTGAGAAATTCAAGCTGGATTCAAGTGTTTGCATGCTTAAATTTTTCCTGTTGATTGGATTATTACAGGTCTACATCAACCATTTCAATCTGATCCGATATTTCCTTTTAGTTCAAGGTCAATTAGATTGATTGAGGTTTTTATATGAAGGATAATTATAATTATACACTCACCTAAAGGATTAGGAACACCTGTTCAATTTCTCATTAATGCAATTATCAAATCAACCAATCACATGGCAGTTGCTTCAATGCATTTAGGGGTGTGGTCCTGGTCAAGACAATCTCCTGAACTCCAAAATGAATGTCAGAATGAAAAAGTAATGTGCTTTAAGCAGTTTTGAGCGTGGAATGATTGTTGGTGCCAGACGGCACGGTCTGAGTATTTCACAATCTGCTCAGTTACTGGGATTTTCACACACACACAACCATTTCTAGGGTTTACAAAGAATGGTGTGAAAAGGGAAAAACATCCAGTATGCGGCGGTCCTGTGGGCCAAAATGCCTTGTTGATGCTAGAGGTTGGAGAAGAATGGGCCGACTGATTCAAGCTGATAGAAGAGCAACTTTGACTGAAAACCACTCGTTACAACCAGAGGTATGCAGCAAAGCATTTGTGAAGCCACAACACGCACAACCTTGAGGCGGATCGGCTACAACAGAAGACCCACAGGGTACCCCTCATCTCCACTACAAATAGGAAAAAGAGACAATTTGCAAGAGCTCACCAAAATTGGACAGTTGAAAACTGGAAAAATGTTGCCTGGTCTGACTAGTCTCGATTTCTGTTGAGACATTCAGATGGTAGAATCAGAATTTGGTGTAAACAGAATGAGAACATGGATCCATCATGCCTTGTTACCACTGTGCAGGCTGGTGGTGGTGGTGTAATGGTGTGGAGGATGTTTTCTTGGCACACTTTAGGCCCCTTAGTGCCAATTGGGCATTGTTTAAATGTCACAGCCTACCTGAGCATTGTTTCTGACCATGTCCATCCCTTTATGGCCACCATCCTCTGATGGCTACTTCCAGCAGGATAATGCACCATGTCACAAAGCTTGAATCATTTCAAATTGGTTTCTTGAACATGACAATGAGATCACTGTACTAAAATGCCCCCCAGAGTCACCAGATCTCAACCCAATAGAGCCTCTTTGGGATGTGGTGGAATGGGAACTTCATGCCCTTGATGTGCATCCTACAAATCTCCATCAACTGCAAGATGCTATCCTATCAAAATGGGCCAACCTTTCTAAAGAGTTGCTTTCAGCACCTTGTTGAATCAATGCCACGTAGAATTAAGGCAGTTCTGAAGGCGAAAGGTGGTCAAACACAGTATTAGTATGGTGTTCCTCAAAATCCTTTAGGTGAGTGGAAATGGATTATTTGGGTGCATGCTTTTTTAAAACAATGGGTGAATAGATCAGCCTATATTGCTAAATATTTTGTTTTTTCAACCATTTTAAGTTTGTTCTGTGCTTAATTTCTTAATCAGATATAGATGCAGTATGTGTAAAACAAGTCTTAGTCATGTAGTTTTACGAGAACATGCTATGAGATACACAAAAAGACAGTCACAAAGTGGCAGCCACAAAGACACACATACAAACAGCTGTCTGCCTCGGACCCCTGGTGATACATAATCTGGGGTGGCTTTGAGGAACAGCGACATTTTCATGGATGTTAAAATGACATTCCAGTAATTTCCATGGATCATAAAGACCTACAGCTATAGCAGCATGAGACATGAACCACCATATGATCTAAGGCACAGATGTGAGGCACACACACACACACACACAGACCGAGCAGTCAGTAAGAGATGAAAGAGAGAGAATCAGAGAGCGAGAGGGTTGTGACAGCAACACATGCCTATATTTACCGGAAAGAGGGAGGGAAACAGCTGAGAGGTTTTTTAAATGCAAGTGTTTTTTGGCACAGCTTGGCCACTTAGTTTTGGTCTCTTTCTCTCCCTCTCTCCCCGTCTTCCTTTCAGTTCTCTTTCCTTTCCGCCAACAGCCTAGTTAAATGCGATGATGAAAACATTTCCACATGTGCTACCAGTTTGACCTGCTCTCTCCCGCTCAAAAAGAGAGAGCGTTGTTTCTTTACCAAACACACATTCTGATAAAACTCTACAGTCAAAAGACATTCACTGTTTGATGTAACATATTTTAACTTATGGAGCCATATTGCTGGATTATTAATGGCAAATGATACAAATCATTTGGATCAGGACTAGAACTGACAAAGCCAGGAAACAGAATCAATCTGTCAGCACAATCTAAAACTGGTCTCAAAGTGTGCTAAAATGTTCATTGTGTAAAAACACAGAGTGTCTGTAAAGGAAAGGCAATCAATCATTTTGATACTGATGGATTTGGAAAGATTACCTTTAGGGAGACTCAGGAGCAGACACACATACATGTTTACTTAGTTGGGACTGCAGTGTTGTGCAGTGATAAATAGAACCGTTGGATGAAGTGGTCATAGCTGTGTTTTATCATGAATAAAGCACAGCTATTGACCAATAAGAATGAGAGGATTGGAACTAACCGTTTTATAAGTAGGGGAGAGCGGGAAAACGCATTTTGGTTTTGGCTCAAATAATTAAAAAATAATTAGGTTAGATTCATATTTTTTTACACAAGCAACATACACATCTCTGCAACAAAAGAACACTTAAAGTATTTTTCTAGGACCTACCATTTTCGTACGGTTGGACTGAAAGTGATAGAAGTGCAAATGTTACAACTTACCCCATATGTGGGGTTAAATTTTAACCTACGTAAAAGGTCCATGTTACATTTAGCCCCACGTTAGGTTGTGCCCCGCGCTCCCCTAAGCAATAAGGTACGAGAGGCTGTGCTGTATCGTGAATAAGTAACAATAAGAGGGCGTTGTTCAGGCACGACAAAGCGGAGTAAGCCCCTTTCAGCCGTTACTTATTCATGATACAGCACTTGCCTCGAGTACCTTATTGCTTTTATAAAACGGCTACCACAAAAAATATTAAAGTAAAAAAAATATGTATTAGTGCAACTTTCATGAAGTAAAATCACTAAAAGCCTTCCTTCCGCTAGAAAAAAAATAGTCCCTGACCGTGAACAGTAACAACGTCCCAATGTATAAAATGCATGAAAGCTCAAATAAAAATGACATAGGAACTGCAGTTGTGCAGTGTTAAATAGAGAAAGTTGGGTGAAGCAGTCATAGCTGTGTTTTATCATGAATAAAGCACAGATATTGACCAATCAGAATCAAGGATCGGAATGAACCGTTTTATAAATGGGAACATACCATGGCAAAACTTTTATATAGTATGCATCAACTTTTACTCGATACTCAAACTGGATGCATTAAATTGAATATATGTTTACAATTAATTTAAATAGTTGTGTAAATTGTATAACTTCTTGAGTTTATTCTTCTACTTCTATTTCAAACAAATCAGTTATGTCCGTGCCTTAGAAGTGCATTCTTATTGTATGATGCCCAAATGAACCTAAACATATTCCAGAGCAATTAAGTCATTTCTCTTTCTGTCATTACAGCTGAGAATGATCTGAACCAATCAGCATTTAGAACACTGCCCTTAGATTGACCCTCAACACAATGATAGTCTTTCTGTCATCCGGTCCATTTTCCTGTCTCTTTTTTTCATGTACCCACATACCTTCTATTTCTCTCTTTCACTCTCTTGTTAGACAATATCAGAAAAGAGTCACCACAAGTTGTCTCTCAGTACTCAGCTAGAATTTAGTTGCCTCTGACAATGCAACCAAATATTCAAGATTTGTGATTTCTGAGGTTTGCATCAGAAGCCGAAGACTCTCTGAATTGTTACTCAACACACAGTCTATTGTACCGTGGACAGAGACAAATGAGAGAAAGCAGTATAAACAGGCTTTATCTCTTTCTCTTTCTGCTCCATTATTCAAGCGCTGATAGACTGGATCAATACATGGAATGCCTTTGAACACTGAGCCACAGGTTTGTTTGTTGTGTGATTGTGTGTGTAGGGGCAGGATCTTGTGATGGTGTATGCTGTTTGATAATGCTGTGTTGGAGTTATTTTGCTGTGCAATGCTCTAGAAATCATGAAACATGGGATGCCAGAAGTCCAACATCATCCTTCAAGTGTTAGGTTTCTTCAGTCATTGACAGGTTGCTCTCCTGAGAACATATGCTAGACTGCACAATGTAGTGTTTTGAGTGGGAGGGGGGAATGGTTTGGGGCAGAAAACCCCTTTCCTTCCTTCAAAAAAAAAAAGAAAAGAAAAAAAAAAAAGAAAAGAAAAAAAGTCTTGCTCTTTCTCCCACACAGACACGTTCTCTTTGTTTCTCTCTGCATGAATGAGGTCTGTACTGGCGGGATCAGCTAATCCTGCTGGAATGCACAAGGAATGTGAAAGATGAGTCAGGGATTGAGAGAAGATTGAGAAAGAGGGATTATGTGGGTAGCATATCAGGAATTATCTAATGGTCCTTCCTATCATGACCAACATGTACGCAGAAATTTGAAGTAGTGGTGTTTGAGTTAATTTTTACAGTTAATCGTAATCACATTCAGTATTCATTCATAATCATTTCTTCTTCTTCTTTAGTGCTGCCTAACGGCGTATGCGACATCACAATGATATTGGTCTCGTAGTCTAGCACGGCTTGTAGAGTTTGTGCTGTTGTTAATTGTAGCCATGTTTTGATGTTACTGAGCCATGTTGTTTTTGGCCGTCCCTGGTCGTTTTTTTCCCTTTGATTTTTCCTTGCAGGATTTGCTTTAATAGCTGGTATTTGTGGTCGTTTCGGGCAATGAGGTCTAAGTAGAGACACTTCCTGCTAATGATGGTCTTCAGCGGTTGCCTGTCAGTGCCCATGTCCTGCAGAACTTGTGTATTGGTGGATTTGGCTATCCATGGCATTGTCCATGGGAATCATTTAACTCTGAAGTAGCACACAGTTTTAGTATGTGGACATGGTTACATTATTAATCTCATATATATCAAAGGTTTAATGACAGTAGGACACAGTTTTAGAGTGGCCTTTTATTGTGGCCAGCCTAAGGCACACCTATGCAATAATCATGCTGTCTAATCAGCATCTTGATATACCTCACCTGTGGGGTGGATGGATTATCTCGACAAAGGAGAAGTGCTCACTAACACAGATTTAGACAGATTTGTGAACAATATTTGAGATAAATAGGCCTTTTGTGTACAAAGTCTTGCGCCGGGATCACACCAGATGCTGAAGCGACGGGAACGGAGGCCGCTTCCTTTCGGCGCCCATGTTAACCTATGGTGTCGTTCACGCCAGTTTCGGCATCTGGTCTTTTTTCGCGAGCCACGAGTGATCCGCGTCAATTCTGGCGGGAAGTTACACCAAGAAACACTCGACCAAACGGTCAATTGTCAAAATATAAGCAATTTTCTAATTAAAATACCGCGAGTGACGAATGCGAACACACAAACAAACAGGGAAACAACAAGAGAGAGAGGCAGGCAGGAGTTGATAAGTGTTAGGAGTTGAACCCGGCATTAGGGTGCTTTCACACCTGGATTGATTGGAGACGTTTTCCGAAACAAAGGGGCGTTTCCCTTTTGGCCCGGTTCGTTTGACCATATGTGAACACAACAATTGCACTCTGAATCGGAACGAAACAACCGAGCCGAGAACCGCCTAGAAGAGGTGGTCTCGGCTTGATCCCATACGAACCCTGGAGCGGTTCGTTGTAATGAGAACACAACCGACCCACGAACTGGAACAAATCAACTTTCTCATCACTTGTACCACTTTTGGCAAGGTGGTCTCGTACATTTATGTGCTGCTGTCAGAGTTTTTTCGCCTTTGTGCGACACTGTCTCGACTGATCGTTCATAACCCCTCACTTTCATTTTATAGCTGCTCTCTAAAAAATGTTGGGTTGTTTTAACCCAGTTTTGGGTCAAATATGGACAAACTCAAACACTGGGTTAAAATGTCATTTAAAAATGTAACCCAAAGGCTGGGTTTGTCCATATATGACCCAAAATTGGGTTAAAACAATCCAGCATTTTTTAGAGTGTGATCTTGTACACTTCGGTGTTCTTGTGTGTAGTGTCCAACATCCAGTGAGATGTGTTCTTCCGACCAAAGATCTATGAGGCATTTCACTTCTTCGTAGCACCAAGTCAAACCGCGATTCATTTTGTGTTAGGCTACTGTTGTCATGACGATGTCCCACGATGGAATGCGCGACCTGCACGCATGAGGTAGTGACGTAATTGCGTAAGGAAAGCCCTGGAAGGGTGCGCAATTTGGACCGCTTTATAACAGTGTGGTGTGAACAGAGTGATGTATTAAATTGATTCGGAACAAAGTATTCTGTTTCGGATCTGTTCGGACAAAACAAATCGATCCAGGTGTGAAAGCACCCTAAGATCTTTGAGTTCAGCTCATAAAAAATGGGCGTTGCGTTTATAATTTTGTTCAGTGTATGTACATATATATATATATATATATATTTATATATGAATGCAAATAGTATAAATGTAAATATTTTGTCATGTAAATTTGACAATTGAAAGTGATTGATGAACTGAACACATTATAGTGGCAATATCAAACAAACTTTCAGGACCACTAAAAACTAGCATGTCTTCACACAGTCACAGTGGTCCACTATGTCAGTCAACGGTACATCTAATGTTGTCTGCAACTTTTGTTGGCCCAAGCCTGTCTCCACTCCTAGGTGGTTTGTTTCATGCTTTCTCCTCTTGAAAGCTGCATGGATGTGAGACTTGTTTTATCAGGATTCTTTCACTCTGACGGTTGGCACATTGCATAAAGGTTTAGCTCTTGTAAACCTGCGTGTCTGTACTTGTCTCCAGATGCAGTTTTTTTTCAATCAGGACAAACCAGATAATGTGTGTGAATTACTGTAACTGACTAGCTAGGTTTTTTTTTTGACATATGAGTTTTTGTGTCGGAATTCTCATAGGGATTCTCACAGTCAAGGACAGAGGCAAAAAAGTAATAAAACAGAAAATCCACCAGTGTCACATCAGGGGGTTTGGAGAGCTGCTTTGACATCAATTAAGTCCCACACACACACACACAAGCACGCACACAAGCCTCATGTCGAATGACCATCACGGATCATATAAACGACACATCTCTGTATGGGGCGACTTCTGTCAATTTTGGCTATCTACCGCACACGGCTATCTACCGGACACATAGATCAATGGACTTGGTGTAAATTTAAGGGTGTGGAAGTGTTTCAGTGTGTGTATGTGTGTGCTTGCTTGTATAGGAAATCATGTGTGTGATTATTTGCTGAAACACTCTAGGGGCAGATGGGGCAGTAATGGCTCTGTAGATCTGACAGAGAGAGAGTGAGAGAGAGAGAGTTCATGTTTCTGTAAATGTTTGTCAATACAGGGAAACATTATTCACTTATAGACTGTACACGTAAATGCAAGCAACTACGCATTATGTCACCATTTTCAAAAATGTGCATTTTTTTGTTGTTTGTATGGAAACGATAACTGTAACGTTTTCATAAACTTGCACTTTGAAACCTGTTTTTAAAAACTTGAATTTTCAGGCCCCCAAAACGCTGTCTTCACGTAAATAAACAGCCAAAAAGTAAAGCATTCTGTGTAGAGCCAGACCGATATATTGGCAGGCCGATATTATCGGCCGATATTAGGCATTTTCCAAACCATCGGTATCGGCAGTTATAATGGCCGATAAATTAATATTTCTAAAATAAAATAAAAACGGACGAAACACACTTGAACCATGTCACGAGTGTTGAAGTTGTATAGTTTGTCCAGCAGAGGGCACTCTACACAGTCCCTGTTGGCAACACTCGTTGAGTTGGTCACGAGACATACATTGCTTGAATAACAATTAAAAGATCATCCCCATCAGTTCTCTTATCTCAAATAAGCATGACAAAATTTGTGACTATCATGTCCAGTTTTGCTGCTGTTAAAAAGGCCGAAAGTGAAGCGGAATTAGTAATAGTTACGTTGTTACAGTGTAGTTGACTGACTGTCCTTTTAACTTTTGACGATGTGACTGAAGTATTATTTAATAGCGCGTGACAGTTATAGCAATGAGATGTATCATCTCTCCTTGGCCTGTTATATTGAAAATGTATTTTTTATTATTTGCAGTATGTTTTATCATCCATTGCTAAATTATGGCTCATCATAGACTAACCAACCACAAAGCTAGCTAATGCCACTATCATCAGTCTGTTCTGTTGTGACAATAAAAGAAACAAGTTTCTTTTTAAAATGCATTATCATATTATTTTAGTTAAAACTCATAAATAACTACAAATAACTAATGTTAGGGAAATCTGTTAATGTTTTTTTGCGCGTTTCTGAAATAAAAAATATATCGGCCAATATATCGGAATATCGGATTTTAAGACCAACAAATATTCGTATTGGTATCGGCCTTTAAAATCCTTTATCGGTTGGGCTCTAATTCTGTGTAGAGTTTAGAGAAAATAAATTATATATGTTAAAAAAAGTGTAATGGACGATTTTTTTATTTATTTTATGGGAACAGTCATTTTAATAACTCAAATGATTGAGTATTTTATCCATTGAATTTAATAATTAAATAACTATAAAACAAAACTTAAGGCCCATTTTGGCTAATGTATTAATCAATTGTTCATTATTATTTATATATATATATATATATATATATATATATATATATATATATATATATATATATATATATTTGTTTATTTCTTTTTTTAAATTTGTTGAATATTTTGATATTTCAATTTAAATTGGTATTTCATTAAAATTATGCTATTTCTATTAATCAATAAAGTCAATCAAGTTTTTGTTTAATTATATTTTGATATTTATTTAATGTTTGATATTTCTATTTATTGAAATGTTTTTGTTGCTATTTTTGCTACTTAATTGAATTATAGGCAATACAAATGTATCAATAACTAAAGCAAAACTACACACTAGCTCTCATTAGCTCAGCCTTTTCATTAATTTATGCAAATGTATTATTTTAATATATATTTTTGAACATTTCATCTGTGATATTTTTATAGGCTATTTATCTAATTAGTATTGATATTTCAACTGTATTTGTTTAAGCTTTTTTAATTATTATTTTTACAAAAACACACCAATCTAGATTTTCTAAATGTATTTAGACATGTGTATTTAGACTATAATAATTTATGTAGTTATTTATCCATATAACTATTAGACTCTAATACATTATAAATAAAGAGTCTAAGCCTTTCACAGAACCAGCTGTGGTTGCTCAGGCAATCCACTTATGTGATCCCTGCCGGGAAGTGTCCCGTTCAATGGTTTCAACCCTAATTTTATAACATGCTCAATTTGTGCTCATTTTTCAGTCTAGACTCTGCACTTCTTCTTTCACTTGAATTCATTCTCTCTTTCTCTCTCTCCTCATCCAGTTACCACTAGTAAACCGTAGAGCACGCGAGTATCATCTATCCCCAGTGGGCGTCAGGGGATGTTATGGTCAGGCTAACGGCTCGCTGCAGTGAGTGAGATATAGGGGCTCCTGCCGTTAATGAGCACGGGATGGGGGGGCGTTCACTGCAGACACAGCTGCTATGATTTAGGCGCCAGTCATCTCTCCATCCCACTACTGACAGATGAGGCAGTGGAGCAATATGTTCTGGGTGAAATCAGAGACAAGGTATTAAGTTGTCTAGGTGTGTGTGTGTGGGTGGGTGGGGTCGTGCAACCTGCCTTAACACTTTTCGTTTCACTTGCTGTGCATCGCATTTATATAGAGTGAATGCAAGGATCCTATAGCAGTGTTTAGATAGTTCAGTTCTGTTATTTTGTCCACTTTCATATCCTTCAAACTCTTTTGATTTGTTTTTCTTTTGTACATCACACACAGCATTTTAGGTTGGATGTTCATGCTGCTATTTTCCATTCAATATAGTGAATAACTAAAGATTTGATTTATTTATGTATTTAGTTTTGTTTATTTATTTTAAATGATTTTGTAAAACATGAATTTATTATTAGACATT